>JAZBGX010000575.1:0-28936 GCA_037414775.1 Zonitis immaculata | reverse complement strand
TTTTTTACATGTGGACTTCAAAAATTCTAAAAATGGTGCATATATGTATGGCTTTTTGTTGGGTTTCGCTCCGGAACCTGATGGTGTGCTATTGATTCTCTGCTGGTCTCTTTTATAATAATCTCGAATATATCTCCACTTTTTTTTTAGGTTACTACCTGTAGTGCAAAAAATAATGTCACAATGATAAAATAATATAATAATTTCCAAAAACAATTTAAATATTGACAGTTTAAATGCATCTACGCATTTAGTTCGAGGAACATGTGAAACTATCGGTGATACCCCACAACCTCACTAAATGGATGCAGATCGAGGATAATTTCTACAAACTCAGATCTTCTCTTAGGAAGTTGCAACCAAATAACTTCACACAGCAAAATCATTTAGCGAGTAAACAATTCCTCCGAAATCGTATATGCAGTACTTGAAGCTGCACAGTATTAAACCGAATATCCGGTTTTATAGCTCGCCGAATATCCGGTCGAACATAAAAATAAACAATATTATCAACTTACATTTGTTTGTTTGTTCTATTAAACTGAAACTGTCCCAGTCACTGTATATTTCTTTAGTAATGGCTTCCCATGCCAATTCCCTAACGTTTCTATTACTGTAATCTTCATGATTAGGGTCCCATAAGCATGGGTAACATTCTACAGTTATAATTAAATGCTTAATATCGGACATTGCGTGCGTAAATTCACGTACGTACAATCTTCACTCGCTTTGGCCGTACGACCTCTACTGAATACTGAAAGTATTCCGTACGGAATTTAACGAATGACGATGCCGAATACACAGACCGGTCACGTACAATCGGCAATTACGAATGCACCGGATGAAAACTTATACATTGGGAATCCTGTATGGGAAACAGCCGTTTTGTATGCAAGTCTCCCATAGATTTGTTATTCTGAACGGAAATTAACGTACGTATGTGATGTACATACGGAATTTCGGATCAATATTCCGACTAATATGAGAACGGAATTTTATTCTCAATAATCGATAGAAATAAAATCTGTAAATAATGATAAATTGTAGAAAAACAAATATTTTAAGGAGAATGTAACATAACCTCAATCTATGAGTAATTAATAACAATTGAAATCTAGATCTTATTATTATTATTATTATTGGCTTACTTATAATCAATAGAGCGAATAGAATTTATAAAAATAAGAAAGAAATGAACGATTTGTTATTGTCCAGGTCCGGATAGTGATTTATCCATAAATTTTTTTTTAGCAAAACACAACCACCATTTACTCGGTTTACCATCATCGGTATTAAATACTTTATCAATAACACGTATACCAATTTCTTGACGTAATTGTGTTAAATAAGAACGTAGAAATTCGATATCATTCGGTGTTTTCGGTTTACTATAAACTGAATTTAATGGAAATGTTTGATCACCTGGTATATCGAAACGTGATATAGCTAATGTATACATTTCATTTTGTGCTAAATTACGATTAGCACAACGTTGTAATTTTTTCAAACATTCAGTTATATAAAGTGTTATGTAAATTAATAGGCGATCAGCTTCGGACTGCAAAAATAATAGATTTCTATCATTATTATTGATTAGTTAAGTGATCTTCGATTACTTTAATTTCGTATGTTCGAAAGAAAACGTTGGCTTTGAAATAATATAAAGCTTCATCGATTATATCTTGATCGCCCATTGATTGTGGATTGAATGGTGGCGATGGACCACGGAATTGAGTTTTGAAAGGTAAAATTGCCATATTTCCAATACATTGTTGATAATCCAAGAATGCCGAATGATAAGCCTGAAATTTACAAACTAAAATTAACATAAAAGAAACTTTATTAATTTTATTTTTATCATTACCGGCATTTTAACTGAATTTTAATCACAATTTTTATTGTTTGGGAAATTGTAGGAAACAATAATAAGAAAATTGGAGCCCCACCTAGCCTTCTCCAAATCACAGTCTAGGGTCGAAACTGTCGTAAAGTTGGCAACGATCCCATTGAAATAAACAACATAGATTTTCTATTACAATTATAATCAAAATTTGAACAAATGAACCTAATATTCAACAATATTTGTGATACTTATATCATTAAAATCTATTATTTGATTTTTAATTGATTGAAAATACTTTTTCTTCAAAATAATTAGTAATGGTAATCTAGATTTTTTTATTACTTCAATGGTAATAGTGTTTTTATAACATAACCTAGTTTTTTCATCAAAATAACATTTATTATCAATTATTGTTAGAAATTTTTGATTATCTACACTGAATTATCTCAATTCTTATTGAGAAAATTGTGGAAATTGAAAAAATCACAAATTTATTTAAATTATTTAGAATTATTGAGTAAGTTTACATTTATATATAACACAATTTTTACGTTGAAAATCGTATTTCAAAATTATATAACGTAGGAGAGAGTATCGATTGATGAATTTGATAATTATAAAGTTTATTAAACGTAATTGATTGATTAAAATAATAATTTTTACAATTACAATCTATTTATGAATGATGTAAACGCAATCATTTGCGAATTATTATCATTTATAGTGTTGGTAGCACTTTTTATCGAAATAAATTACAGATGGTGTTTAATTTTGGAATTTTCTCCAATTTTCCAACAATTCCCTCTTAATTACTGATTAGTTATTTAATTGATTGGAATTATTTAAAGAAAGCAAGTGTTAGTATTACTACATTTATAATCGTAAGTGTATTAGTGGATTTTTTCAATACTTAAAGATTGACATAACCTCAATTGTGAAAATTGCGTTTTTCTTCTTATTTATAAAAGAAAATGGTTGATAACAATGTAGAAAATACACCTGGCCGACAAGCAATCAATGTTATGGAAGATTTAAATAAAAATCAAATATTTAAATTACCAACAATTATACCAAAGAAACGACGTAAAAAACAATTGATATTAGATGAAGATACATATGTTGAGAAAATTAGTAAAATTATACAACGTGATTATTTCCCTGATTTAGAAAAATTAAAAGCACAAAATGAATATTTAGATGCAATTGAAAAGAATGATTTGACCAAATTACGTGAATTATATCGGAAATATAGCGGAAATCGACCACCGACACAACGCAGTAAGTATACAAAAATAATAAATTTCAACATAAAAAATTGTGTTTTTACAATTTCAGTACCAAGTCCTGCAACTTTCGAAACACCTGCAAATATCCATAATTCACAAAATCTAGAAACTGACGATAATTATAGTAATAAAGGAAGTATCGATAGAAATAATGATGAGAAAAAATTGAGTTTAGATCAGTTTTTAAATTCTCATACATCACAAGATAATGATAGTTTTGATGAAATGTTGATAGAATCAATGGCGAAACATCGTGAAAAATATTCGTATTTATATAAAGAAGAGGATAAAAGTGAATTGGAACGTTTAAAACAATTAGAATTACCAACAATCGAACAACAATGTCAATTACAACAAAAACAATTAAATTTAGATACATGGAATTATAAAAATAGAAATTCAATAATGTATATACCGGATGGTTGTGAATTGAGTGATGAGGAACGTTTGAATTTGATAAAAAATCGTCAAGAAATATGTCATGCCAATACTCGATTAATAACAAATCCATTTAATGATAATCAAAGTAAAGAGACAATCAATGAATTGGCTAAAAATCAAGCAACAAATCTAGATGGTAAAATTGGTGTTGATGGTAAAGAATTATTAAATAATCAATCACCAAATATAAATGGTTTTAATTTTATTCAAACACCATCACCAAATCCGAATCATTTGAATAATACACCATTAATGACTTGGGGTGAAATTGATGGTACACCATTTCGTTTAGATGGTAATAATACACCGCGATATAATGGACCATCATTTAAAATATCAGCACCACAACGACGAGAACAATTGGCAATGAAATTGGCTGAAAAAAATCGTAAGTCTAACATAAATAATAATAATAATAAACAAACACCTTTGATAAAACGACAATTGACACCATCACCACGTCCACAAAATTCTAGTGGACGTTTAGCTGTTATGTCGCCAGCTGCACGACGTTTAGCTACAAATTCGTTGAAATTAAATTTATCTGATATTGAATTGACAACACCGAAACGTATGAGAACAACAACAACAACAACACCTAAACGTTCAGTTACACCTAAATTAAATTTAGGTATAAAACGTACGAATTTAGATGATAATTTAACTGATGATTTATTAAAAATTGATTTACCAAAACGACAAAAAGCTGTTGATTTCTTTTGAAATTAATTTATTGGATAATCCGCTATTGTTTAGTTTAGATTGTAGAAAGTTATTATTGAAAGAATGATTTATTGAGTGTTTGAATGGGCAGAAATTACATAATTTAGCTGTTGTAAATATTTTTTTTATGTAATAATATATAATACGATAATAATAATTTATTGTATTCTGTTTGTGGATCCTAATCGTTATCTCTATCCTGTATCTCGTACGAGGACTGATCCAAAAGTAATAGCAAACAATAAAAACAAATTGACGAGCTCAAATCCCCACTTATTGCGGATAAAATAATTATATCAAATACACCATCTTTATTGGTTAGTGTATAATTGGTTGCTTAGCACTAATATTTATCTGTTTCGGCAACCACTCATACATATCTGTTTTGATTTTACATCATTACTAGGTGGTTTTCTTTAGAATCATTCAGAAAATGTTGTTATTTATGTAATAATTTATTAGTTTTTCAAATAAATACATGTATAATTGGAGTTTTTCCACAGTTTTCTCAGAATAAATTAAATTTAATTGAAAAGAGTACTGTCAGGTGACATTTCTATATAATAAATGGAAATGGCGACGATAGATCTGAACTATTATATAATTATAGTTTATGCCATTAAAATTGTGTTATTTAATAATATTATAATTAAACAACTACCAATGCCTCCATTGCCTATCTATCCTTTGTAATGGCATATTTGTATAGAAAAATCCAGCTGTTGCAGTTAACCATTTTGATTTAACTAAATCACTACCTTTCTCAGCTATCATTATAACTGGTGCATTCGTATTACCACTAGTTATACGTGGCATTATTGATGCATCAATAACACGTAAGTTCTTAATACCATGAACTTCCAAGTATTTATTAACAACAGCTAATTTATCAGTTTTTGGTCCCATTTTACAACTGCCACCTTGATGATTTTCCGGTCCAGTTTGACGTTTTACAGCACATTCCCAATAACGATCACTACCAAATTGGAGATTTTGACAGCCCTGTACCGGTGTTGTATCCAATTGGAATCCATAACGTCGTAATGCTGTCAATAAATTTTTGGTTATAATCGCCATTTTAAAATAATAAAATGGCCATCAAAGTTAGGTTAAGTAAGAAAAAAACATATAATAATGAGAGATAAGTTGAGTTTATGTTACCTTTAGTTTTCGATAGTTTGATAGCGAATTTGATGCCTTCAACGATTGTTTTGACATCATCTGGATGTGTATAATAACGTGCATAAATTAATGGTTTACTCAATGGATTTTTATCGCGCAATTTCAAATAACCACGACTTTTCGGATGTAATAGAGCCGGTATAATTTGTATTGATCTAGTACCATTATCTAGACGTTCACCAACTTGTCCAGTTTGGGCGCAATTTGCTAAAAAACCACCGAAGAAAAATTGTATATCCGGATGTTCGATATTTGGTTGACTATATTTTGTATTAATGAAACCAGTCACTTCGCTAATACCTAAACAACAACAACAAAAAATTAATCAAAAATTAGAAATTTCCATAAAATCAAGATAGAATAATTTTGTTTTTCAGTACCTGTACCACTCATTAATCCATCACGGAACAATAAATATTCCATTGCAGTTGCCCAATTCAATGGTGCACTATTCGTATCATTTATATTGAAATTAACAAAATAAGCAACATGATTATGTAAATTTCTACCAACACCAACTAAATCGTGTACTATTGGTATATTTAATGATTCTAAATCTTTACGTGGACCAATACCAGATAATAATAACAATTGTGGTGAATTTACAGCACCACCAGATAATATCACTTCTTTACTAACATAAATCACTTGTTTGATACCATTATTGAATAATTCAACACCATAAGTTTGTTTTGTTGTTGTATTTATTAGAATTTTCGTTACTGTTGAATTTAATAAAATATGTAAATTACGACGATTTTTGAATGGACGTAAAAATGCTTTGGCTGTACTCAATCTGGAACCATTACGATTTGTGGTTTGTGCTATTGCAAAACCAGTATGATAAACACCATTCAAATCACGGATTGGATAACCTAGAATACAAAGAAAATGTTGAACCATATCTAATGATTAAGATCAAATCTTGATAAGAATGTCTGGACATCTACCAGTAATACTTTAGGCATTGATGGGTACAATTGCCAAAAGATTCTAAGAAGATTTACTATTTTTTGAAGCAGTTATATGGAGAAAAATCGACGATACAAGCGAAAAATGATGTAGATATGTCTTGTACGGATATTGTCTCCAAAAAATATGCCTAAATGGCTTTCTGTAGAAAAATAATTGGAAAAACTTCCAATCTGATAGCCAAACATGACAGTTGGATCTATTTGACGACATCAAGGAACGTTTTTAGACTTAGAGATAAACAAGAGAGAGTGAATTTTGAGTAGTATTAGAAGACACCATTGGGAGCTTCGCAAATCTGGCAAAGGCTCACAATGTTCATTAATTGGACTTGGATGGAATTTGGAATGCTCCAAAGTCCATCAAGAACCGTTTTGACATTGTTTGGTTCAATTGCCAAGGAGATTGCACCAAATTGGACTTTCTGAGGTTATAGAAGTGATGTTTGTTAAGAGTTGACAATTGCACTATAAGTTTCTCAATTATAGCAAAAATAATTCCGTGACCTTACCAAGTTCTTGGGCGGCCTTTAATATAGCTTGCGATAATGGTGGATGATAAGGAAATTGTGATACAGTCAATAAACCACCAGTAGCATGATATTCTTGATCAACCATATCCATTTGTTTATTATCTTCGCTTTTCAAAAAATACGGTAAAACTTCATTGTAACTCCAACCATCATTACCATCTTTGGCCCAATCATCATAATCTTTACGTGATCCACGTATATACATCATACCATTTAGAACGGATGTACCACCTAATACTTTACCTCTTGGCCAATAGCAACGTTGTCCCATTTCATTTAGACATGCTTCTTGTTCCGGTTCCGTTTGATATGCCCAATCAATATCGGAACCAATAAAATTCAAAAACATCGATGGTACTTGTGTACCAGTCGGTTCATCTAAACCAGATTCAATTAATAATACACGCCATTCGGGTATTTCACTTAAACGACTAGCAACAACAGCACCAGCTGAACCACCACCAATAATAATAAAATCATATTCTGGTAGTATTGGTACAGGATCGGGACGGCCACATGGATCCTCTAAATCGCATTGTGAACGTAGAAATACTTCTAATAGACCCATAAATAACATATATTGTATACCACCACATGTTGCTGCTAATGTCGGTCCTGGTTGAGTCACAGGACAATTACACGACATCTATTAATTAACAATTGTAATTAATTAATTGATTGATAGTTAAAATAGTATGTAATAGAAATGAAGGTTATGTTTATTATTGACCTTTAACGAACAACAATAACAATAAAAAGTAAAAGTATTGAGTGGATTTGTTTTTATTTAATGCCTCATAACTTTCGTACGCATTTTCGGCCGAAAAGTTTTAAAATACAATTTGTTAGTTTGTTGTTGTTTTCTCAATTAAAACAATAAAATAATATTAGGTTAATTATTGTTTAATATGTTCCGGTTGTTGATTTTGAATAATAGCTTTTTATTGTTCTCTTCAATTATTTCTAGAGCTTTCTTTAATCTCTTATAAAATATTGTTACATTTTTTGTCGGTTTCGATGATTGTTCAAAATAAATCTTCCCTGATGCCAACTTTAATCCACGCATAACTCACCTCTAGCGGTCATTATTACAATCATCCTCCCTTGATATCGTTATTATATAATTCTTGCATATCTCCCTCCAACGGCCATGATTATAACAACAAACCTCCCCCCTGATGCCGCCATGAATTTAATCATACTTCTCCTCTAGTGGCCATTATTCTAATAAACCTCACTTAGCATACTTCCCCTCTAGCGGCTATTATTTCAACAAGCCTCCCCTGATGCCGCCATTAAATTCCATAGAATTAATAAAATTAGAGTGATAATCGATAATTTATAATGTCATTGTCAAATTTTTGTTAATCTAGATATCCGGCAGAATTGTTCTAAGACTGACCTTTGTCTATCGGCTGAATAGAGAAAGTAAAGACTACCATCTTTATTGTCCTTGAAACCCTTTTACTATACCAATAGAGATCAATAGAAAAAAGAATCAAAACTTACTCGAGCTTAACGAAATATGTTATCAGATAGAAATCCAAATATACAGGATGGTTCACCAGAGGCTTTTCTGGTCTTGTCACTCTGGCTCTAGTGGTTGCAAAAAAAAGACGGACTCGACGATCTAAAGTGTGATATTTTGACGTCAAAACGATTTCCCCAACTTTAGATCTTCGAGTGCATTCCCCCCCTCCTCCTCCACTAGAACTAAAGTTCCTACATGACCAGGAAAGTCTCTAGCGGACCACCTTGTATAGACTAAACTGAAGACAAAAACAAGTAAAATCTTTTAGGATGACACGTTTTTTTTTTAAATTTGTTATAATTTAATTAATTCATTATGTAGTTGAAGGAAAATCAAATTACAATTACATTACTTAATCTAACAAGACAATTTCAACCAATTATGGTGAAGAAATCTTATTCAACAGGTCGTCTTGTTATTTTTTTGTTTTTTGTTTTTTTAATAATCAATTATTAAGGCTAAATCGAGAAGAGATCGCAGAAAGCGAATAACCGTTCTTGTTGAACTATTGACCCGGAGTTTTATTATATAATCGATGTTGAAAAAAGAAAAAAAAAAAAACCAACACAATTGTTCATGCAGAATTTCAATTGCGAGAAAAATATAATGAAGCAATAGAAGAATCATCTCGATGAAAGTCATAGAAAATTCGCTCTAATTCGATTATTATTAATCTCAAATTACCTCCCCTTAAGCGGCCATGATCTTTAAAAAGCCTCCCCTATTGTCGCCATTAATATCAATCTACTTCCCCTCAATCCGCCATGATATTTCCCCTATTTTCGCTATTAATATCGATATAAGTACTTGATTTTAATCTCCGTCATGATACTTATGAAACGTCCTCTATTATGGATAAAATGCTATCTAATGGTACTCACTATTGTTGTACTTGTAGCTTGAGTTCCGTTATATAATCGATGATTATCAAATAGCATTGTGCATATACATATAATTGAGAGAATTATCTTTATGAATTTTGCAAAAAATAATTGTTGATTCTAATCGAAAATATTTCTTTTACGTCATTGTAAAAAAAAACAAAAACAATAACGAATCATGTGAAAATAAAAACAAAATAATTACATCACATCATGCATAATCAGTATTGTTTTATTATTTTAACATCGGATAAATTTAGAAATTTTTTTGGTTTTTTTTCCAAAAAAAAAACCTTTCTCAAAAATTTTTTCTAGGTAGCTACTACTTGGAAATGACAAAAAAAAAATGATTTGAACCTCTGGGAATTTTTGTAGAATCCGGTCCTGTGATTGATGTAACGCTTTCACTATCATCTTCGAATTTTGCACAATAGGATTTTATGGTTTTGTTTTTTTGTTATTAGAAGGTTTATAGGTTAGTGAACGGTAAACAAAAACAAAAAAAAAACGATGATGAGAATTGTAACATAAATATTTTAGCCTTGTAAATTGTAAATTTATGTCTATTGATGATACGGTTATTAATTAATTGATCTATCGTATAACGAATCAATCTATAACCAAATACAATAAGTCTATAGTTTATTTTTTCCTGTTTGTTTCCCCAAACAATGAAATAACAAAAACCAATAAAATATTATACGCAAATAATCTGGAACGTTTTATTTATTTATTAACAAAACCACAATAGTTTGGATTTTATTTGAATATGTAATTGTATGAGAAATTTCTATAAACACACAATCAAATATTACGACTCTATACTAATATATTGAGTTGTATCAATTTTTATAGAATAGAAAATATATTTTAATGATTGTCGGTCACGATTTCGTTATTCATAAACAAGGTTAATATTGAAATAACCTAAAGGCGAATATGATTTGCAACAGTAACTGTATTAGTCGAACAAATGGCTATTAAACTAGAATAAATCTCCCCTGATGGGGCCATTGATCAATAGCAAGTCGATTTTAAAGCGTCAAGCCTCCCCTCGAGCCGCCATTAAAAATCGACTACCGCCCCTCTAGCAGCCATCAAATTCGCCAGCTTCCCCTGACGGCGCTATTAAAAATCGACTCTATCTCCCCTCAAGCGGCCATTATTATAAAATTAAAATTAGCGCCGGCGATTAAGTTGCGCTCCCTTTGATCGAAATCGTGTCAAAATCGTACAAATTTACGTATAAAAATCAAGATAGGATGTGGTTTACTGACCTTTTTTGCGGTTTATTTATTTATTTGTTTGTTTGGTTGGTTGTTTGTTTATGCGTCTTGTTGGTGGCTGGTGGTGTACGAATGGTTAATTTTCCGCTAATTATGTAAGAAAGATTTTACCAAAAAATTTCTAATAATTTTTATTTAATGAATTTTCAATTGTTCGTATTTTTATGTATTGATGCACACTGTTGAACACGATTTCGAACAATTTAAAATAATAACAAAAACAAAACCAAAACAAACTGACAACAATAAATAAAACTGTTAATTGAAATAATTAATTAATCACGAGAATTTATTGAAATAATAAATTAATAAAAAAAAAATTTTTTTAATTGGGTATTTGTTGTTACTCGATAATAGTCAACGACTAGACTAAATGGTAAATGGTTTTAAATTATAAATATGGGAAAGAGGTTGATGGTAGTGGAAATTATTGTTGATTTAATGTATTTATGGAGAGATGTCAGTATGTTGAGCCAAAAAAAAACCGGAAAAAATTGGGCAATCGTATTATACATAGATTAATAAAGAGTCCATTCGAAATATTTTCCAAATATATTTAATTTGCGAATAGTAATGCTTTTATATCATTATGACATTCATTAGATTACTAATAATTACAGATGAAATTGTTGTGTATTTCAAAATATTGAAATCGTCATATTTATTACCATCATATCAATACAAAAATTTATTAATCAAAGTCACGAAAATAAAATATTTTAAACCGGTTCGATTGACATTTTCGGATTTTTTTTTTCTTTCTTCCTTCCTAGCATACCTAATTTGTCTTAATTTCATGTAATTCGAGTATGTTCGAAAATTATAACACGAAAATAAATTTTTTTGAAAGTTAAACTATATCTATATAGCATAATTATAGTGAAAATTATAATAATCGTGAGAAAATCGATTTTATTTATATACAAAATTGTGTAATGAACGATTGATCGCCGAACGTTTTTATTATCTTAGCTTTCTAAATGACAAATATTAGATAGAAACCACCTGTAGAGGTGTTTATCACACCTAACCTCCCCTGACGCCGCCATCACTAATAATAGCGTCCCCTGAAGCGACATTATATAATCTCAGTAGCCTCCCCTTACGTCGCCATTAATAGTAATATAGCCTCCCCTCACGCCGCGATTGATCTCAGTAGCTTCTCCTGATGCGGCCATTAATTTCAATAGCTTCCCCTACAGCCGCCATTAAAACAATTAATCGAACTTCTTCTAACTACACTATTTATGTAATTCCATAAACTCTCCTATAATAAGACAATTTAATTCTATTGTGCTCAGTCGATTTTAGAAGTTTTAAAACTTTTGTTGTTTTCCTTTTTTTCTTTCTTTAATCGAATAACAATTGAAATCATTCTAGCATAAATTCCAGTTTATGTAATTGCAAATTTTTGGGCGTCTTTTAGTAAAATTCAAGGTTAGAAATTCATAGCAAAAAAAATTATATAATATTATAATTTCAATCATTACAAGGACAATTATTATTAATAATTTTAATGAAATTCTAAATTCACTCTAATACATTTCGGAATTGAAAGGACGCATGCTGCACCACTCCATATTATCGGATACCTTTTTGGGTCAAGTTAGTGGTAAATAGATTTTTTTATTGAATCAATGACCCTCCCCGGCCATAAACGTGAGACACGGTCTCAAGTGCTCGAGTTTCTCTGTTTACACCTACCTTTCCCCCAGCAATCACGTTGTGGCATCACTTCGGCAGAGGATTGGCCCTCTTGTTTCATGAGCTCTCCATCGGAATCACCTGCTCATTCTCTTTTTAGGTTGGCCGAAGCACACACAAGTAATGCATTACCTGAAGATTGACCCACTAACGACACTCTGCTATCTTCAGTTTTTCTCTTTAGAAATGACCGTAATTGGATAATGTTTTATTTTCGCTGGATCCTATTATCTGCTTGTAAACGTTGCGGAGTGACAACGTTCCTACCTGTAGGTCGGCCATCCGATGGAAGTCGATGCATTGAAACATTGTGTCTTCCTCTTCAATCCTTCAATCCTCTTCAACTTAGTCTCTCGCCTGTTTCTCGCTGTACTCTCTGTCCAGAATATCTGGAATTACTTGGCTCAAAGGTTCAAGGGAACTAATCCTCTGATCACTTGTGCAGCATCCAGAAACACACTCTGATACGCCGAACAAATCCTGTGTGCTCTTTTCCTCTATACTCTCATTAACTCTTAAACTTATCTCGTTCAAATAAAAATTTATTTGATCCAGACTCTAGGTCATTTTCCTCAACCAAGTTCCAGTACTTGGCATGAGCCGGTGCTTCATCAAAAGCACCGAAAATGACATTCGTGCATAAGAGCTCCTCTCACTTCTTTGTTTCTACACTCACTGTCCTGTATCATGTATTCATGGATACAGTTCGATAAGCCTAACAGATCCTCAGTGCACTGTTTTTGTTTTTAATATTTCCATCACTCGGTCACTACATTCCTTGAACTTCATTTGGGTTGATTAAAAGTTTATGTTATCCATACCTCCGGTCATCTTCTTCAACCAAGTCTTAATACGTGGTATTAGGCAGAACGCCTATCGTGAAAAACTCTCACAGCAACTGTTGCTCACTAATGGAACTCCTACTGGCTGCAGTTGCTGTTCCAAGGGCACCACTGTTGCGATGACTTGACGCATTATTTAGAGATATGTTGCGATTCGACGAGCACACTTTGTCGTTTTACTCTCATCAGTCGATTCCTACATTTATCCCAGATTGGATTTGCATAAATGAGGATTTAATTCGTTTTAGCGATTTCCGTCCTCTTACATTAAGCATCAAGTATGCCAGTTTGGCAGACGGTCTTTCTATCACAATGACTTCCAATCAAATTGACTTCCAGATATTTGATGATTTTCTTTGATCTGAGTAGAATGCCCTCAATATTGAAGGCTACCATCCTTCTAAATTTCAATCCAAAATCAACGAGGTTTGAAGAATTTTAGTGGCTGAAGCACGATTGGTTGCCTACGTATCGGGCGATCATTGGAGACTTCAATAGGCAATCAAGACACATTTTCTTCCATAATAAAATTAATTTAATTAATTATTAAATTATAATTTATTGATTTTATCGAAATTGTTGTTGTCAATTGAATTATGTCCGTACAATTTGACGTTTATTGATTGAAAAAAAAAAGTGAAAGGTATATGAGAATTCGTGCAATTAATTTTCGGTAGAAAAAGTGAAATGATTAGATATTATTTTTTATCATCAATCTAGAGTAATGAATTTTTCTAATATAAACGGAAAATTCCTATAATTGGGAAAACCTATACATACAATGTCCATTTTATGCTATGTTTTTGTTGATTATTAGATAGAAAATTGAAATAATTTTTTTTTCCCCATTCATTTCAAACGATTTATTATTCAATGCACGTCTTGTGATTTCCGTTTAATTCTTAGCAACAATTTTTATTTGCAACTAATTCAACAACAAGATGTATCACAAGTTTTACATGAATAATTAATACGAGAAAAAAAAAAATTTTTACTTTAAATAAAATTTATCAATAAACAAAACAAAATAAATAATTGTGCTGAGCCTGTTCGTGTTTTGTGTTTTGTTTAAACTACAGATGAATAAATTCTATAAATTATTTATAATTATTTGTTTAAATAAATCGATTTTAATGGCTAATGTGAATTTTACACCTGATTATAAAACAGCTTTAAAATATTCGTTATTATTCTACGAAGCACAACGGTAAGTTTTGCTGCTTTTATTATTATTTTTTTTTAATTTAAATAATATTTTTATAATAAATTATTTTTGATGGGTCAAAGTTCTGGATATTTACCAGAAAGAAATCGAATAAAATGGCGTGGTGATTCCGCTATAAATGATTATGGTCAAAATGGGGAGAATTTAATTGGTGGTTATTATGATGGTAAAATGCTATAAAATACCATTGTTGTGATTTATTGATTTTTCCATAATTATAGCAAGTGATTTTGTTAAATTCGGCTTCACCATGGCATTTACAACTACATTATTATCATGGGGTTTATTATCATTCAAATATGGTTATCAATTAGCTAATCAATATTTATATGGTTTAGATGCCATCAAATGGTCGACCGATTATTTTTTGAAATGCCATACAAAACCAAATGAATTTTATGGACAAATTGGTGATTTTTATTTAGACCATAAATATTGGGGTAGACCGGAAGATATGAATATGTCACGACCATCATATAAAATCGATATAGATAAGCCCGGTTCGGAATTAGCTGGTGAAGTATCAGCTGCATTATCGGCTAGTAGTTTAATTTTTTCGAATATATCAAAAGTATATTCTAATTTATTATTGAAACATTCGATCGAATTATTTGAGTTTGCTATCAATTATCGTGGATTATATCACGAAGCCATACCAGGCGCCAAAATTTATTACGAGTAAGTATAAAACCTCCCCTACCAACACAATCACCTCTCCTCTAGCGGCCATCATGATACTAAACCTCCCCGTAAGCCTCCATTATAATCAACTTACCTCTCCTCCAGTGGCCATCTTGATAGTGAACCTCCCCTTAAGCCGCCATTATAATCAATTGACCTCTCCTCCAGCGGCCATCATACAACCTCACTTCTCCTACAGCCTTATTGATATTCCAGATCAACAGGTTATGGTGATGAATTGACCTGGGCTGCTATATGGTTATATAAAGCAACAAAGAATCCAAAATATTTAGAATTGGCCGAAAATTTTTATATGCAATTTCGCATAACTGATCGTCCAAATGAATTTTTTTATAATAAAAAAGTGGCCGGTATTCAAGTAAGTCCAATAATAATAGTAATAATAATAGTAATCTTTAATTCTAACCTCAAAAAATAGCTTCTTTTAGCTGAGGAGACTTTACGTCAACATTATATCGATTCAATAGAAAGTTTTTGTAATTACTCGATAAATGAACATAATCGGACACCAGGTGGATTGATATTTGTTGAGAAATCTGGAACATTATCGCATGCAGCTAATATAGCCTTCATTTGTTTACAAGTTAAAAATTCAATTATTATACAGTAAATTCACGTTCCTAATGCACGTTAGATCAGGTCATGACCATGTCTACGCGATGACAAGTAGGTCTATATTGGTCTAATTGGGCTTTCAACGCAACGAGCATGCGCTGTAGTCCTATAGCGGTAGCAATATAACCAAACAAGATTTGTCAATAAAGTAACTAGCCAGTAGCATTAATGTGAGGTTATGTATTGAACAAATTTATTGTTACTAAGTTATTGTCAAGAATGTATTAGGATTGTGGATTTACTCGATCAATTATTCGATTGGTTATTATTTTTACAAAAATAAATGAAATGAATTCTTTCCAATTTACAGGCAGCCACAAAACTGAATACAACAAAAATTTATCAATATATTGAATTTGCAAAAGAACAAATCGATTATATATTAGGTTCGAATGGTCGTAGTTTTGTTGTTGGTTATGGTGAGAATTCGCCTAAACAACCGCATCATGTTTCAAGGTAAATAATCACAATCCAACTTTATTCGTTTAGGTATTTCCCTTTTAAGAGAAGCGCCATCTATGTGTCAGTGCATAGAATTTGCATTACAGAACATCATGTCAACTATCATCAGCAATTTATAGCAAACTATAAACGATAATTGTGATATTATTACAAAATTAGGTAGCTGAAGATGTGAAACAAATGCCCCCACTATAGGTTTTTTTGGCAAAGTAACGTTATTTCTGTATGCCGAGCGTTTTTCTTTCAGTTCGTGTGTAACGTTAGAAAATACGTTACTATGTATCATCGACTGTTGCTATCAAACTATAAGAGATACAAATATGGTTTTTACATTAATGTGTAGCTTAGGATTCGATCAAAGTGCCCCATTTTATATTATTTTTCGAACGGACTCGATTTGCAAGCTGGTATTTGTTTGTGTTTTTTGTTTTTAGTTCGTGTCCAGATCGTCCGGAACCATGCGGTTGGGAACATTTCCAAACGAAAAAACCGAATCCACAAATTCTATATGGTGCTCTTGTTAGTGGACCCGATCAAAATGATTATTATCAAGATGTACGTGAAGAATTTTTATATAATGAAGTAACTATTGATTATAATGCCGGCTTTCAAAGTGTCTTAGCTGGATTAATTCAAATCATCAATAATGATAATAATCAATTTAATGATAAACAAGAATCAATTGATGATTTGTTGAAATTTCTAAATCTTTGAATTAATAAGAAAAAATTGTGATATTTACAAAAAAAAAAATAGCCACGTTTATACCAATTTTTGAGGTTATATCAAATTTATTATTTAACGAAAAAATTACAATGAAAAATGATAACAAATTGAAATAAATGCCAATTATAATGAATGAATTAATGATGAAAAAATTTAATTAATCAATGGTTAATTGTCTGAAACTACCATCAATACCAAATAAATCATCGTAATTAGTCGGTTTTCCCGGACGTTTCGATTCATCGGCTTTAACGTTTTCTTGTTCTTTAAACCATGGTGTGTATTCTTCCAATTTTTTCAACCATTGCACTTGAAAAATGAAACAAATCAAATCATATTGTTATAGTAATCTAGATTATCGACATATCGGTAATACAGTTATTTTTTTGAGTGAATATAGTAAACTGTATTATCGATTTTTTTTTAGGTCGATAATATAGTTATTGTGGAATGATTTCTTACAATTAAAATCGCTAATTTTACCAGCAATACCACCATATTCTTCTGGTAAAATATCTTTCGGTACATATTTGTATAATGTATCCAATTCAGTATGTACATGGATACGGTTACGTAATTTTTCTTTCAAGAATGGTTTCACCCATGTTATAATACGATCGACAAATGGTGAGGCATTAACAACATGTACTTGTTTCACTTTAACTGGATAAGCTTCTTGTACACAAACCAGAAATTTCTTAACAATAGCTGGATTGATCTTTTTGAAATGGTTAACAGTAGCAATTTCAGCATCTAATATGAATATATCACCGGCAACACCAACTTCTTCAGCTGCTAAACGTATATCACCTATCATCAATGCAATTTTCATAGCATCAGCTATAATGGGTGTATCGAAGTCTTTACAAGCGGCACGCATTATTGTTACACGCAAACCATCCGGAGTTAGACCCGGCAATGTTGGACCATGCCTACAAACGAAACCACAATGAAATTTAATTTTGCACGGCATAATCGTTTTGTGGAATAATATTTAGATGGCGCGATATAACATTAGTTTTGACGACTAAGATGGCGTTATGGTGTTGAGTCAAGCCATTTTGCGTGACGTAATAGTAGTTTTGTGACCTGGTTAAGAGATGGCGCTGTGTGACTTTCCAACATTTTTGGTACTTACGCAATTTTGATGATTTCTTGTAATTCGGGCCGTTTGATATCACGATTTGTGAAGAATTCCGGTATTGCTGCTCGCATCGTAAAATACATATCGAGTTTTCGTTTACATTTTTCCAATGAAAATTTACAACCACGTAAAAATGTCATCAAACGTTTGTCATCTAGAATAAATTATAATTTATTAGATTTTATGTTGATGTTATAGAAGATTCACATTTGAGAGGGCATGGGCGGAGCTAAGTTTGTACCTGACCGTAATACCGTACTTAAAAGGTTATCACGGTGAGGTGTGGTGTGTGGAGGACTTAGCTCCACCTATACCGTCTCAAATGTACATCAGCTATAGTCGTGTGTGAATTGTTTATGTTACCCCATGTGTCCGGTAGATGGGGTTGTTTCTGTAGCCAATCTTTGATGGTTTGTAGATCAGTGTCTCTTGTATTGACATCTTCGTTCAATTCTTTACGGATTTGTATTTGTAATTCTGGATTTGGTTGGATTAAAAGTGCCATTTTTCTTTCTTTTTCTTTTTTAAAAAACGTCTATTGGAAAATCTGGAAAAAAATGTCATTATTTTTTGAAGTTTTGCCAAATTTGGAGAATATCGTTTGAATTCCTTGTTTGGACTCATGGAAGGAGTCGACAATTTTCAAATTTGAAAAATTTGAAATTTGTCGATAAAGCAATTTTTTGGGAAGAAAATTTTTGTCAGATTCTGGACAATTCACTACAAAACCTATTTTTGGCGAAACAGAAGCAGTCAAATTTTTGTTGAGGAACTGTCAATTTTTTGGTAAATTTTTGGATTTTCTTGAAAATCGTTTTTTCCATATTTGGCCAAATTTCAACAATTTTCCAGTAAAATTGCCCCGATGTTCGGGATTTCGAGTGAAAATTTTTGATCAACATTGTATTTTGGAGTAGAAATTGAAATTCGTAGAAATATGTCAAAAACACTTAATTTGGAGCTTAAACTTCTTGATGTTCATTGATTTTCGGAAAGTCTGAGAACATTGCTGCTAGAAAGTCAAATTTGGTAAAATCGAGTAGCCAAATTTCAAGAAAATTTCGAAGAAAAACTACCCTCCTCCCCAATAAAAAGGGTTCGAAGAATCATCCAACCAAAAGAAATTGTATTTTCTTCCTCCAAAATCAGAAAAAAATGGAGCAAAACCAACAATGATCGTTAACAAAAACATTTTGTTCCAGAATTCATCAAATAAATCCAATTGGGCTTTTCTGCTTTTAGCAAAGTTTCAAAGAAAAACTAATTAATAGGTGCGCATTTGGAGAAAATCATTAATCAAAAATAATCAAGATTTTTCTCCTCCAAACTCGATAAAATTGGAGCAAAACTAATAATAATCGTTTGCCAAATAAACATACTGCTCCAAAATTTAGTAAAAAATCCAATATTGACCTTGAAAATTTAGAAGGAAAACTACCTGAAAAATGCTCTTAGAAGCAAAAGTAAAATCTGCTCTAAAGCACGAAAACGGAGCAAAACTCATAATGATTATTTGTTTATTTTTTAAGAACAGTTGTGCTCCAAAATATACCGAACATTCTATTTGGGGAACTTTGACACAATGATTTCAAGAAAATACTTTCGGAAAAATCATGCAACCAAAATTAATTAGAATTTCCCCCACCCAACAAAGACCAAGAAAAAAATTGGAGCAAAATTTGTAAGAATCGTTTGCAGAAACATTTTGCTCCAAAAATTTCGACACACCAACCAACCCAAAAAAAACAAAAATTCAACAACAACAATAACAGCAACCAAAGAAAAAGAAATTCTTTTTCTACTTTAAGGAAACAAAACCAAACTCAATTATAACCAACTTAAATCGCTACTTATTATTATTATAGCTATAGTTAAGTAAGAATTCACGCATTCTTGCTTAAGTCACTTTCCTATGATCAATCCAATTAAAATAATAATAAAATAGTGAAAAAAACGAATTAGAAAGTTTCCAACAATATATTATACATTATATACATATATATAGTTATACTCTCTAATATTACTCATTAATTAAAAAAAATAAAATAATTATTAATAGTTGGCCATGACAGATGTTTGATTATAAAAAAAAACACAAAACAATAATTGAAAAAAAAACAAGTTGACATCTGTCAATTGATAGAGTTGTAAAAATTATCGTGTGCGGCCACCTTTATTTTATTGAAAGAAAAAAAATTTAGAAAACAAGAAAAACTTTGGAAATCTTAGGAAAATAGAAAGAAAAATTTGTTGTTTTTTTTTACAAGTTCAGTCCCTAATTTGAATAATAAACAATTGATAATAATGATAATTGTGGTGGTGGCGGTGGTGGTGGTGAGAGGGGTTGATGGAAAATCGAACGGAAAACTTCTATTTCTATTGATTTTGTCATCTAAATAAATAATTAATTATAAATACCCCTCTAACTATGTATAGCATATAGAGACAAACGAGAGGGTTGTCGATTAAATTTAATAGGGGTTGCTAACAGGGGGAGGGGGTATACAGTTGAGATACAGGGTATGGTCGTTAATAAAATATTTAATAAGAAAAACTATATATAATGTGAAATAGAGAGAATTCATATCAAATTCGACTGTCGAGGAAACGATTTTTCTTTTGTTTGTTTTTTTTTTTGATTATAAAAGAAAACTTATGCAATATTTTTTCGGCCTAATTAATTAGTTTTCTTCGAAATAGAGAATTGCATAATTTGAATTTTCGTAATTTTCGATTATGCAATATTTATTGTTGGTGAAAATTTTTTGGGAACGTGTTCCGTACTTTCTTTGACCTCATTACCTAGATTTGTCTAGTCCGTCCAACGTTAACAATTTCTTACTTTCATTTCCAAAGAAAAAAATTTTCCAACTTACCACAAAAAAAAAAAAAATTCCAAAATATTACTCGTAAAAAAAATTAAACCACACAAGTCACTTGATGATTGATAATTTTTTTATTTTCCTTCACTTTGGTCGATGATGAGTCGAGATGGGAGCGTCGATTGGTATAATAATCGATACGACTTAAAACTTATACTGACTTAAGTCAAAGAATCAAGTTGAGTCTTATAGCAAAATCATGTTCCAGATGGTGAGCACGGTAATAATGAACGGCCAATGGCCTTTTGAATTAAAATATCGACTTAACCAATCAGGAATTGGAACAGAAATTTGTGTCACGTGACATTATTGGTGGATATAGTGAAAGACAACAGTCGTAATAATAATAATAATGATAATTATATTGATGATGATGATGATGATGATGATGGAAAGCTTTCACTTGAAAAAAATTGTCGAAGTTATTTTGTTGGAAAATCGAAATATTGCGTTGTGATTTTTTTGGGAAATTCGATATTACAAAAAAGATAATTTTCCAGGAGTTCGATTTTATTGTGGATTTGAAAATTAGGGAAATGCATTGGTTAATTTTGCCTAATTTTGGGTGAGCGTTAGTAAACGCTTGTAGTGAGTGCGTAGCTTTAGTAGTCGCGTGATTTCTTTCAAATTTTTCTTGAGAAAATTCAAAATTGTCAAACAATTCCGACAGAAAGTTTGCCACAGTGCTCGATAATAATGATGAAAATTTCTCAATTATGAAAATGTTTTTATTGGAAAATTTTTTTTTTTTTTGGTAATTTGTTACGAAAGGAAAATCGTTCCAATTTTTGATTGAAAATTATGGAAATTTTGGAAAAACTGTTTGCTTCATATATTGAGGGAGGAAAATGTTTCCAAAAGTTTTTTTTCTTTGTTCGTTATTCGGAAAATAAAGCAAACTTTGATGCACAAAAAAAATAATTAGATTTTCCAAAAGAGATTGGAAAATTTGTCAGTTTTGGAATTGAGGAAATTTTTAACTTGAAATATTGGAGCAAACTTGTTATAGAGAATATAGCTTTATCGGCCATTTTGTAAGTTTCTATTAATAAGCATCAGACAACGCTGCTAGTGAGCACGTAGCTTTACATTAATGGAATTTAATTTTTTTCAGATGAAAATGTTGAAAAATTCAGTTATTCGACTTTATTTTTCTCTAATACATAATTACGAAAACACATTTTCACAGAATTGAAATAAATTTTCACAAAAGTTAAATTTTCCGAAAAAGTTTTCCTCTGTTTTTTTTTTGTTTTTTCAAAAATTTAGAAATAAACTTTATAAAAATGATTGTGATTATGATGATGAAGAATTGTCACTTTGGTTTCAGTTCAGTTACATAAGAAAAAAGATTTTCCAAAAGATACTATTGAAGTTGAAAATTTTCCTATTTGGAAATGAAGAAAACTTTCAGCGTCAAATGTCCGTCACCAGGTCCTTGCTTTCATTTATATTTTATGTCTTATAACTTATAAGCGTCGGAAAATGGTATTAGTGAGCGCGCAGCTTTAGTTATTATGTAATTTTTTTCGTAAAAAAATGTGAAATTCAAAATTATTCGCTTCAGAAATTCCGAAAAAAATTCCACAGGAAGTTTTTAACAAAAAAAAAAAATCCCCAAAAATACAGCAAAAGAAGAAATATTGATAACATTTTTCCATTTTCCTCATAATAAGTTTTAGATAATAAAAAATACTGAAAATTAAACAATTTCCCGATTTCGAGCAGTTGGAAATCTTAAAACAAAAATGTCCACAATGGCTTACAATAATTTTCAAACGGAATTGAAATTTTCCTGAAAACTAGGAAAATATGAAAATTTTCCGGTGAAATATAATTTTTTTCTAATTTATTCTAGAAACAAAAGAAATTAACAATTTTATTGTTTGTTAATTTCTATTTTCACCAATTTGAAATTTTGATTTTAATAATAATAATAATAATAATAATAATAAAAGAAAATCGTGTGTGCGCGCATGAAACGCATCGTACCAAAACGGATATGTATGTCTTGTATTTAAGTACGTATTACTCAACATTTATTTAAACAAAAAACAGAATAGTTTATAATAATTTTCTCATAATTTTTCTTACTTTTCCTTATAATTTTTGTTTTGTTTTCATTTATTTGAAATTTCTTTTAATAACAAACCATACTCTAGTCTCATTATTATCGTCATCATCATTATCATCATCATTGAAGCGTTCATGATATTATTTCCGTAATCTTCCAGTAATTAATTAATTAATTAATTAATTAATTAATTAATTAATTGAATTTAATAAAAATTAATTTATTATTGAAAAAATAAATAAAATAAAAAAACTATTGCAAAATTTTTTTATCGGATATTTTTCTATTATTATTATTATTATTATGAATAATTTTATTTGTTATCAATTTGTCAAGGTTCAATTTATAATAAATAATTGTTACAAAAAGATATTGTTTATTGTTTTCTATTTCCTATTTATTTTAAATAGTTGACAATTCAAAAAATAATTCTATTGTACATTGCAAATATTTTATTAAAGCTATGTACACACTAGGCGTATAATGTGGACCATATTATGCATAAAGAACGGATGCTGGATCTCTACAGGTAGTACCAATGTCACGACCTTGTGCTATCAAACAAACGAGCGGCACATGTCATTTTAATATAAATAGTATAGTTTGACAGTTTGACAATGTATAGTATTGGTAGTTTTTTAAGATAGCGGTATTACAGTAGACCAGATAGGTAATTGATGTCATTGAGAATCATCTACGCTATTACAATACAAAGAATAATCGACGATAACGAAAATCCCAAATTATACAATTTCCTAATACTAAAGCTGCACACTCACTATCCCTAACGTTACTTAAAGTTTAGAAATCAAATTTTCAACTATCTACTATTATAAGTATAGAGCGGATATTAGCTTTCTATTAGGAACGGCTTTCGTACTATCAAACAAGCAAGCGGCACATCTTATCTTGGTATAAATCGTACTGACAAACTATCTATAGTATTGGTAGTTTCTTAAGACCATACAATTGGTTAAGTAAAATACACTATTAAGCATGTGCGCACACTAGAAGCGCTTTTGGTATCTTATCTAAATCTACATAATACAAACAATTATCGATAATAACAATTGGTAAATTGACAAAAATTCGACATTAAACAATTTGCTAATGCTAAAGGTGGACGCTCACTAGAAGCGTTTTTGTTGTTGTTATTATCCAACATGGATGGATGACTATTTTTAACGATAATTAAAGTTTCGAAGAATCGAAATTTTAAAGGTACCTATTATCAATTATTAAGTTAAGGTAACGTACACACTAGATGCGTTTTTTATACGCTATTAAACTTATTACGATATAATTGGAAGTTTGCACGGCGGAAACTTAAGTATGAGAATAATTTTGGAAATGACAATGAATGAGAATAATTAAGCTACGCGTACACTAGATGCGTTTTGTATTTTTCAACGAAATATTGCTTCTATAAAGAAAAAGTAGAATGTGAATGACGACTATGGAAAAATAATTATCATACTGAAATCGATATCGTATAATGATACTAAGGCTACATGTACATTGGAAACGTTTTTTCTCGATTCCATTCAAATAAAGATTGAAAATAATTTGGAATACGAATTTCCAAAAATTCATGGTATATTTTAGATGAATACATCATTAAGGCTGCACGTACACTAGAAGCGTTTTTCGTACAGTACAAATTAAACTCTTATATATAATAATCAAAACAAAACAAAAATAATCATTGGAATAATTACGAAATTCGGTTATTATAACCGGATATTCGTTTATAACGTAGGTTTTTGTCTCCAACTCATTATAGATTTTCTTCCGATAATTAGACGCTACTATAATACAAATAACGTCAATACTAAACTGATGATGTGGCTTTCAATAAATAAATATCGATTTATTATTCCTACGATTTCAGCAAATTTATTAATCATACAGTTGGCAAAACTGTATCAATCCCCATTAGCTTTATCACCATAAATAAGTGACAATTCTCGAAATCTGGTAGTTTAAAAACATCAAAACGTCATTTCCAAGGTCATCAGAAATTGTCTTATAATTCTAACCCAAGTTTCAATGGCGTATCAAGCGACGCAACATTGAATTATTAATAATGAAATAAACAAATAACAAAAATCGTTGATATTAATTTTTTTGTTTTTAATTCCCTATTCGACTTTCATTTGTTTTTTCCTTTATCAATATAATTCCAAAAATAAATCGATAAGACGAAGAAGAAGAAGAAGAAGAAGAGGATGAAAAATGGTATTATTTTTCCTAAATGTTCATTATAACGAATAACAAATTAGAATCAATTATTATTTTTGTTATATACATCTATCTATCTTTATTTAATAGATTTGTTCAAATTGTAGTGTCGTCTCTATCAAATTACTTACTGTCATTTGTTAAAGTCACGTGATTGATTATTTCAACCAATCAGAATTATTGTTAACAATCTATTGGTCCACGATTCCATTCAAACAAAGAACTATCTAAAACAAATGAAGACTTGTATCATTCAATTGTTGACAATTGATTGTGTTAGATGATTTTCCAAATACTATCAATTCCAATGATGATCATCGTTTAGAAGAAAATTTCGGTGTACAAAAACAAAACATCCGATCAAGGTGATATTTTTTGATTGCGAATTGACAAATTCTTTTTAATAACTTTTATTTCTCTCTTTCTTGTCAATTTAGATGATGAAATTTAAAGTTTCCGGCCTTGTGGCCGATCTTATGCCGAATATACGTCTAATCCAAGCATCCGGACACTTCATGCTCAATTATCATGCTGATAATTCGGGAGCATTGCACACTCTACGTTTGGGTTATTGTTTTTTCACATTGATCTGTCTACTTTTCCAATATGTGTAAGTTATTTTTTTTTTTTTAATAAAAAAACGTAGCGTAATTCGACGAAACGTAGCGTTTTCTCTACAAACTCACTTTAGCAGCTACAAAACGTCTTAAAATACATTATGAGTGGTCAATTTTTTGTTAAAAACCAAGCGTTTTGACAAAAACTCTAGCGTTTTATAAACAAATCGTAGCGTTTTTACTTCAAATTCAATAAATCACCAAGAGATTGACTTCAAATGAAATATTTTGTTTGATTCAATCAATAAAAACGTAGCGTATTGTTAAAAATCCTAGCGTTTTATAGCAAAACGTAACTTTTGTCGTCTCAATCTAGCTTATACTGATTGACCTTCAAAAACAATGGTTTATTCAATACTCAATAAAAGCGTAGCGTTTTGTCATAACACCTAGCGTTTTATGGCTAAACGTAGCAATCTTAATTAATAGTTAAACTAAATCTATTAAAATTCCAATGGATTGACTTCAAACTCAATGTTTTACTTAGTAAAAGTGTAGCGTTTGATCAGGTAGCCTAGCGTTTCAGAATCGAACATAGCGTTTCTTCCTCAAATCTAATCCTAAATCGAATTTTTACGCGTAATAATGTTCGAGAATCTTTCTATAAGCGTAGCGTTTTGCCAGGAAACCTAGCGTTTTGTCGAATAATTCAGTATTTAACAGCAAAACGTAGCGCTTTTCACCCAAATCTAATTTATATGCAATTGTTTGTCATTAAATGCATTATTATGTTCAATATTTTCATAGAAAACTTAGCGTTTTATTGAAAAAACCTACCGTCTTTGAGTAATACGTGGCAATTTTTATGCAAATCGAAATGGAAATTTTACTAAAATGTAGCGTTTTGTTGAAAACGCTAGCTTTTTATAGCAAAACGCTAGCGTTTCATAGTAAAACGCTAGCATTTTATAGCAAAACGTAGCGTTGGTTGTTTCATTCAACATCAATACATCAAAACATAAACTCACTGTCTCCAGATGCAGTATTTTGTTTCATTCAACTCACAATAGAAGCGTAGCGTTTCATTAGCGAAGTTAGCGTTTTGTCGATTGAACGTGGCGATTTTTTGCCGAAAGCAAATTTTGATGCGATTCAATTCTCATTGACTGTCTTTGAATGCATTATTTTGATCGATATTCTTATCAAAAGTGTAGCGTTTTGTTGAAACACCTAGCGTTTTTTTCAGCAAAAGTCAGCGTTTTTTTTCTGCAAATTCAATTCAAATTCATTTAAGATATCCATATAGTGATCGACTCAAACCTAACATTATGTTTCATAATCATCGAGAGCTTAGCGTTCAGTTAAGAAACGTCGCGTTTTATAGCAAAACGTAGCGTTTCTTGTCCAAATTCATCATTACACTCAATATTCCTATTGAGAGCGTATAGCGTATTATTGAAAAACGTAGCGTTCTGTTGGAAAACCTAGCGTTTTTTGGTAGAACGTTACGGTTGGTGCCCAAATCATATCCTAATGCAACAGAATAATTATTAATTAATTTCTCATCAAAAGTGTAGCGGTTTTGCTTTTTGTTTTGAAAAGAGCCTAGCGTTTTATAGCGTTTGTTTGTCAAATCCCATTTTAAAGCCTTCAGACACTTTATTATCTTTGAATTCCCCATTAAAAGTGTAGTGTTTTGTCGAAAAACGTAGCGTTTCATAGTAAGATGTAGCGTTTCTTGTACAAATCCAATCTCAGTGTAATTCAAAACCAATAAGTTGACTCTATGAACGCTTTATATTTGTTTGATATTTAAAACGTAGCGTTTCATAGCAAAACGTAGCGTTTTTTGTTCAAATTCATCATTACACTCAATATTTCTATTGAGAGCGTATAGCGTATTATTGAAAAACGTAGCGTTCTGCTGGAAAACCTAGCGTTTTTGGTAGCGGTTTTTTCTTGGGGAAGAGCCTAGCGTTTTATAGCGTTTGTTGGTCAAATCCCATTTCGAAGCAATAAATTATGGATTAATTGCCTGCAGACACACTATTAATCTTTGAATTCCCTATCAAAAGTGTAGCGTTTTGTCGGAATACCTAGCGTTTTTATTGCATTTGAATATTAATGAACTGCCTTAGAACGTGCAGTATTTGTAGCCTTTGTTGCAAAAATACAAACATTCATTATTCAACTATTCTATTCAAAATTTCATATTTGAAATAGTAGCGTTACAAATTGTTTTGTAGCGAAATTATTCATACCAATTAAGATAAATTCTCTCAAAACATTTATTGAATTGCCTCTAAAACAATATATATAGCTTGTTAATATAAATTAAATTTTACATTCAAACGGTAGCGTTTTGGTACGCAGAACAACAAAGCGTCTGTTCTTCCTGTTTTTTTCTTTTTCGACCTAAAATTTCAGTTGAAACAATAACCGACTTGCTTAAAAATATCTTATTATCTTTAAATTTTGTTATCTCAGGCAAAGTGTAACAAAATCGAGAAAGCCTCTCTTTGAACATTGTAGCGTTTTATTATGAAAGCTAGCGTTTTTTTTTCTTCTTCTCGAAATCAATTGCTTTCGCTCTAAAATATCATTTCAACCATTCAAAATTTCATATAAAAGATTTCCATTAATATGATAGCATAGAAAAAAAAACCTCTATAAGTTGACCGTTTTCAAATATTTGTAATTTTCTGTGTCGTGTCTAGACTGAAATCGTGCAATATAAATCATTTTCTATTCTCAAACTTTTACTTCACCATTAACCAATATAAAAAATTAATGAAATCCGTTAAATCTACAGGCTGTGATTAAATTATTAAAATTTCATAATAATTATCGTTGCAGTTATAACGACGAGCTATATTCAAAAATTAATACTGTTACTAAGTTGGAGCTATACCAGTTCGCAATAACCGGACTCGTTATATGTATACGGCTGTAATATTAAAAAAATATATACATATATGTCGTTCATAATAACACAAAAAAAAAATCTAAAAGATAATTATAAAGTAAAAACTTTGAAATATACAGACTGACATTGAAATGTCCGCTATCATAAATTCAACTAAAA
>JAZBGX010000574.1:6590-23608 GCA_037414775.1 Zonitis immaculata | reverse complement strand
AAAATTTCTTAATAGAAAATTTTTATTCCTTTAATTAATCATATATTATTTAATAGATAATTCAAGAAATTTGACTCGTACAATATTTGTCAAATCGAAGTTTTGTAAATTATAATTTTGGCACCTAAAGTGAAGATTTGAAATGGTAATATTAGATTTTTTAATTTGCTGGAATGACAAAATTTAAATTTGGTGGTTTTTTTTTGGAAAAATTAAGAACGTTATTGACTTATTCTTGTATTTTTCAAAAAAAATAAATAAATTTTAATTAATCAATGAATTTCTTAAAAATTGAATAATTCGTCGATTATACTTATTCACTTGAATTTGAAAAAATCAACTTTTAATACAGTAGTATATATAAGCCCCGCCCACCCGCCATTAAGAGGCTAATTCAAACATACGCGATATGTTTGAAGTGAGAATTTTGTAAATTTATAAGCAAAATCATAGACTTTGAGGTTTTTTAAATACAAAATATTTTTTGTTTCAATGCTATTTTGATCAAAAAAGATGAATTCGTACAGGCATATTGACCAAACTGCTTGTATATTTATTATAATTATTAATTGATTTCAATATTTTCTCGTGTTTGTTTAATTAAATTTTCTCAGATATATGGACTAATAATTTTATTAGAACAAGATTATATGTATATCGCTGTTATTATTAATTATATCTATTATTATTATTATAGAATTATTATTATATTATTGTTATAAATAATAATAATAATAATATACTTGTTCTTATAATATTTTCAATGCATTATTTATTATTAAAATTGTATTATATTCATATTGTACTATAACTTTCAAATAATTAGCCTCCTAATGGCGGATGATACAACGTGACTTGTTTGACCAATCAAAATTGACACCACCTATTGTCGCCACTGTTCCTAATATAGTCACTGTAACTTTTAACTGTGCATACTGCCACCTGTAGTCTGTTCTACAGATATATCTAGTTTCTATCGGTATAGTCATCTTCGCATTAGACTTTGACATGAATCTAACCTGCAATCGAAAGCGCGCTTTGGACAAAAGCAAAAAACAACAAGAGATTTTATGTAAAACTCCCACACTAGATGATTTTTTTACGAAAAAAGAACGTGTTACACAAAAATCAGAAACTAGCAATAGATATTGTACGAATTTAGATCACGAAGGTTTGTCGCGACAATCTTTTTAAGTTTTATATTTTTCCAAGTATAATAATGATTCATATGTCGATGTGTATAATATAGATATTCATTATTTACTGTCATAATTAGGTTAATAGAATAATGGTAAATTTTGGCAGGTAATAATTCATGTTCTACGTCAACTTTAAAACAAACTCCGTCTTCGAGTAATGATACTGATAGTACCACGACGTCTTCGCTGTCACAGAATATCCATCACGAAAGTGAACCTCACGATACAATTCCAACAATAAATATAGAAAATAATTAGCATGGGGATAGTGTAATAAGCGATGATCCAGGAGAATGGGTTATAAACGATTTCACCAGAGATTATGTAGCTAACCACGGATGTTAACAAAATGAAAATTTGGATTTCACCGGTACAAAACGTGATTACAGCGATGAAACTTCAATACGGCTGTCAGAATGACTATTTGTAAGAAAACTTATCAACGGTGAAGAAGTTCCACGCCCATGGCTCATTTACTCAGTTAGTAAAGGCTCTGTATTTTGTGCAGCTTGTCTTCTTTTTGACAGAGACTGTTCATTTAACGGCAAAAATGGATTCAATGATTGGAAACATGCAGGCGTTCGTGTTAGTGAGCATGAAAACTCCAGACATCATAAAAAATGTATGTTAACCCTTAAGCAAAGATCGGATGCTAAGAATAGAATAGACCATGACTTAGTCATACAAACAGAGACAGAAATCTCCTATTGGAGAAATGTTTTAAGAAGCGTAGTCGCTGCTACTAAAGCCTTAGCTTCTCGAGGGCTTTTATTCCGAGGAAGTGATGAAAAGTTTGGCTCACCAAACAATGGCAATTTTTTAATGCTGATTAAATTTCTTGCTTCTTTTGACCCATTCCTAGAAGAGCATATTCGAAAATTTTGAAATAAAGGATCTGGCAGTACAAGTTACTTGTCGAAAACTATCTACGAAGAATTTATACAGCTTTTGTCAGTAAAAGTATCTTCTATCATAGTTCAAGAAGTCAAATCAGCCAAATATTATGCTATTATTGTAGATTCCACATCTGATAGATCTCACGTTGACCAACTTTCTTTTGTTATCAGATATGTGCAAAAAGATGGAACGCCTGTTGAACGCTTTCTGATGTTTATTGAAAATTCTGGACATAAAGCTGAAGATTAGCTAGTTGCTGTATTGTCAATTCTTGAGTTCTTTGATCTTGACCTCGCAGACTGTCGAAGTCAGTCATATGATAATGCTAACAATGTATCAGGAATTTATTCAGGTTTACAGGTTTACATGAAATTAATGATCTAGCAGAACATGCTCCTTGTGCTGCTCATTCTATGAATTTAGTTGGAGTTCACGCAGTAGAATGTGCGCCAGAAGCTGCTTCATTTTTTAATACAGTACAAACTTTATATAACTTCTTTACTGCCTTAACGCACCGCTAGGAAATTTTACAATCTCATACCGGAAAAAGAATCGCGTTAAAATCTTTATCTGCAAGCAGGTGGTCAGCTCGTTATGAAGCTGTTCATGTATTTAATCAATATTTCAATGAACTAATCGAGACAATGATTATTATTGAAGAAGATAATGACGAAAATGCAATTACAGGACAAAAAGCTAAAGGTATTCGTATTTAATTGGAACGACTTGGAACAGCATTTATGTAGATACTTTGGCATTTTTTACTCTCACGATTCAATGCTGTTAGTCAAAGATTGCATGAAGTTGATTGCAGCATTGCGGACGTGATCGATGATTATCATGGTTTGATTAAAGTTGTTGCTGATACGCGAAATGAATTCGAAATCTATGAAAAAAATGCTTCAAATATTTCAGAGATTAAAGAATATAAAACAACAGTTTCTAGGCAAAGGAAGAGAAAATTACATGTTGATGAATCACGGGATGAAGATGTACAACTGTCAGGTCGAGACTACTTTAAAGTCAATACGTTTAATATCATTCTTGACAATCTGGATTTTGAATTACGAAAAAGATGTTGCGTATGAAAAGATACAGGAAAAGTTCTCAGTTATAATTGAATTTGACAATTTGGACAATAGAGAGATTCGTAAACGAGCTGGATGTTTAAGAAAGTTTTATTCTTCAGATCTTGAGTCCTCATTGGATGACGAATTTGTGCACTTCCATGTTTATTGCACTGAAAAAACGATGGAAAAAATTCACCTTCTGATCTTCTGAAACTTTTGCGAGTAAACGACCTTTACATTGAATTTCCGAACGTAGAAATCGCATATCAAATATTCATTCCGTAAGTGTAACAAACTGTGGCGCAGAACGATCGTTTTCTTGTTTAGAAAGGGTTAAAAACTACTTACGTTCTACAATGAGTGCAAATAGACTCAATAGCTTAGCTATTCTATGCATCGAATCAGACGTACTTCAACGTTTAGATTGTGAAGATTTAATCGACCAATTCGCAATTCAAAAAGTAAGGCGTATTTGCCTGTGATAAAATTATTATAATATAATTATAAGACAATCTGAGTGCAAAACAAAAACAAATATTTTTTTAAGTCATATCAAAGTATATAAAATATAATAAATTATTTGCAATACATTAGATATTTTAATGTTTTATAAATTAGATATCAAAACTACATAACTTTTAGTGATATTTCAATGATAAGGCGGCATTTTTTTCAGTGCCCAAGGGCGGCAAAAGCTTAAATCCGGCCTTGGGACCATTTTTATAATTTCCACGACAATTCTGAACACAACAAGTATACGGCTTTTTTATATTAATACCTAAATAACTTCAATTGACTAAATAATTAAATTAATTAAACTAAAAAAAGCTATGTTATCGCGAAACAGATTCTAACCTAAAAATACACGAACTGCAATTCACAATAATAAATATGGAATATAGATGTTGATAGACCGGTCGGCCTACTAGACTAGCGTCTAGCTCCTGAAAGTCACACGATTACTCGATCTGCGCACGCATCTACCCGTATAATTACCGAACATGTAAAAAATTCAAATTTAATATAAATTGGCAAGTAAGTATGTTTTATTTGTAAGAAAGCTTAGAAATTAACAACTATAATAATAATGATTATATGATTATATAACGACAAAAAAATGAATGTAACAATTATGATATTATTGATGGTTGCATCAATAATAATAATAAAACGACCAAAGAATGAATGTAATAATAATAATAATTTATCGAAAATAAATTATTATAGTGATAATAACATGCCAACAACAACAATAGTAGTACTAATAATTATAAAAAGAAAACCATAAATAATAATAATAATAATAATGAATAATTCAACGAAGAACACATGATAATAATGAGAATAACATCAACAATGAATTTGTCATAAAGTCTGTCACACATTTCGTCCAAGATATCAGAAGAAGGAATCTTCATTGCTATTTTTCCTGCCATTTGTCACCTTTCAGCAGTAATTGAAGTATATGTCCTAATTCATCAGCGTGTCAACAACATGTGTTTTCATATAACTCACGTTATATTTTCCATCTGAATTTACCACCACTTTGCAACTTGCTGGACAGAGCCCTCCAATCTTTTTGCTTCCTGTCAATTTCATGTGTCTTTTTTGCTGACCCTCTGTCACATAAAAGCCGGATCTGTGACACACATAACGCACAATTTTCTTTAAATCATTATACTGTAGCGAACCTAGCTGATATGACAGGAGAAGGTTTTGAAATTATTGATTGGTAATTCAATTATTAAAATAATTAAATAAATAAATAAATGATAATAAATAAATTTCATAAAGATAATTAAAGGAAGTAGTGTAAGAGAATTATTCCGATAATCATTTGAAATAATTCTCTTATCAAAGTATTCTCTTGTCATATGAGCTCAGGATGTGATGTCTGTGAAATTGAGGCGTTTAGTAGATTTCCCAATCACAGGTATATTGAATATAATATAATAAAATAATTTTCCATGATTAATGGTGATAATATTGTGTAATAAACAAGAAAAAAAAGTAGGGAAAATAGTTGTCGATGAAGGAGGAGTTAATAATTAGAGGGAGTCATTAATTAGAGTTCGAAAAAGTAAGTTGAATTGTTTAAAAAGAAAACAAAAGTGAGAAAATAAAAAAATATTGGGTAGTGGTGAAAAATCAAAAATAAAAGAATTGGAAAAATTGTAACTAAGTACTAACTACTAAAGAAAAAAAAAAGAAAGGAAATAAAAATTGGAAACATTGTCATCATATTACCGATAAACAACGAAAAGAAAGTGTGGTTATATTACTAGACAACTGGCACCAAATATTTGATATTAACATATGACTGACACGACATCGCCCGAGCTCACGACTAGTCTCGAACTGCCGTGTGACTTTCGGGGGCTAGACGCTAGTGCCTACTAGTGATGACGCTGCCCCCGTCTGACGTCAGAGCCACTTGGCCTTGTAATCTAGGTGGTATTGAACGTGTTCATATACATTAATTGGGTCCATTTATAAATACAAATATTCTAATTTTAATTGATGCACATACAAAATGGATAGAAGCTATACCAACGAAAAATACGAATACTACTGCTACAATTTCAATTCTACGAGGTATATTTGCAAGATTTGGATTACCTATTACCGTAGTGACAGATAATGATGTGTAATTTAAATCATATGGATTTGAAGAATTTCTTAAAACAAATGGTATAATCCATAAATGTTCAGCACCGTAAAATCCAGCCACAAATGGTCAAGCTGAAAGATATGTTCAAACTATTAATCAAGGTCTTCGAAGTATGCGCGATGAAACTGGTGATTTGCAATGTAAATTAGATAGATTATTATTACAATATAGAAAACTACCAAATTCGACTACGGGAGTAAGTCCAGCTGAGTTGATGTTTAGACGACCAATAAGAACAAGAATTGATTTGGTGAAGAGAGAAGTGCGTAAAGATATGTAATGTTTTAAAGAAGCACGAAAATTCAATATTGTGAACTAATTCAAGCAAGATTCTATAATAATAAAGAGTGTAAATGAAAATATGGAATTGTTTCAAATGTTAATGGCGATTTGAATTACGAAATAATGATTGATGGTATCCGTTATAATCGGCATGTTGATCAAATAAGAAAAACGGAAATGAATAAAATAGATGAGAATCCAACCTTTAACTATTGTTGTAGCACCTACCAATAAAGAACCGTTACCTAAGCAGGTTGAAGAGAATATGGTACATGGATTGAAATGTAAGTCGATCAATTAACTGACTATTAAATAATATCACGTAAAGAATATTGAATGAATATTTATTGTTTTGTACAATGCCTATATTGTAAATTATATTACTTTTTGTATTATTTAAATTTATGTTTTATAATAATAAACGCTGCTGTATAACATTTGCCACCGAGTCAATCGTTACGCACTGTTGCCATATCAGCCGATATAGGATTTAAGTGAATTTACTCTAATAAGGATGTATCGCATCAAAGCTTGATGTAGGAGGCAGCATGGCGCGTGTACCATAATGGCGGAATTTTGACGTATGAAATTGTATGACATCATATGAAAACGTATGTGTATACCGTGTTGTTTATGGTACCGTGCTTAGATCACGTGTTCATCAAGACGGTGTAAATTCAAAATGATAAAATAGAAAGGAAAAACATAAACAAAAATAACTATTCATTATATGCGAATCAAACATATAGTTTTATTCATGTTTTTTGAGGAACACGTGATCTAAACACGGTACCATAGACAACACGATATACATATACGTATTTCATATGATTTCATACGTCAACATTCCGCCATTATGGTACACGTGCCATGCTGCCTCCTACATCATAAATGTAAATATACAATTTACAAAATAAATCGAAGTTATTACCTGATTAATTAATTAATTGAAATTACTGTTGTTACATTACATACACAACATCAATTTCAGGGATCAAATGTGAATATCGTTTCGGTAATATAACTGGATGTTCACAAAACTTCAACGATGCCAAAATTGATTCTCCGTATCTGGTATTGATCATTCGAAATTTTTGAATATAATATTTTATTGCTGGTTGTAACTCCACAACTTTTATGAACTATTTTGAACAAATATTTAAGAGAGTAGTCGTGTCCATTATTGTGCTTTAATTTCAACTGATTAAAAAGTTTTGATGTATCGATATTTATACCCTGAATTTTCTATTTGATGACTCATTTCTTGAAGACACCTGCATAACTACCCTGTAAATTATGAATCATCAAATGTATCCTCATTGTTTTCATTTTTCGATAATTAAGAAATTGATATTTCCATAAAAATTGTAGTTTTTCAATAAAAAAAGGCTGTTGTCCCGCTATACAAAACATTATAGAAAACAGTTTTTACAACTTCTCTCCGTCATTTTTCGAAATTTGACTCCAAATGTTTGGCACACCTTAGAATGGATAAAAATACGTCGAGTAGCAGAGTCCTTTTTTCAAAAAAGACCTTAGAAAGTCTTTAATAAAATTAAAATATAATTTTTGTACTCAAATTTTGCAATTTTTAAAAGTTTAGGCTCTGTTACTCGAAAGGCCTTTATTTTTTGAATCAATTTCAATATTTAGTTTGATAAAATAATCCAAAATAGCCGGATGGCGTTGTAAATAAGTTTTAAAAATTTTCTGCAATTTCTATGTGAAACAATGTACAAAGCTTAGAGTAGGAGTGGAGTTTCTATACAGTAGTTTTTTCAAATCCTTGGCTCGATTGACGGAGTGGGGTTCTCAGTTTCAATAATGAATGATAAACAGTCTTATCGCTATATAAATTTAGAAATAGGATTACTATTTTTATTATCAATGACAATGACTATATAAAAAGAAGATGAAACTGAAACAACCTTATATGGTTGTTTCCAAATCAAAATTACACAAGAGAAAACAGTTTGATTTTCTATCCAAACCAATTGAAATAATTATTTGAAAATTACTTTATTACTAGGTACCTACTTGTACTTTTTTCCACGGATCTTGTCTTCATTCACACTAATTTTTACCGATATTGTAATATGAGTTTTTCCGTTATAAACTTATCACAAACTGTTTTGTTATAAAATTTGTGTGGTAAATTTTGTATATTTATCGAGACACTGAAAAAAATTTCTCACCATACAAACTTTGCATCGGAGAAAAGCTAATGAAAAATGCTATCAATATGTGGTAATAAATATAAAGGGTTTTATTTGAAAAACATTAGTTATTCAGCTCCTTGAGTTTCAGTACACCCTGTGAACTATTGATTACTTAGTCTTTAGTGAGTCTTTTGCTAAATCTCAATGGGTTACTTTGCAGTGATTTTTCAAATATTGCTGTTTTCCTATAAAAAGTTGAATAGTTTGGGAACGAAAAAAGATAGACCCATAAACAATGTATACAAATAAATAAACCCCATTATCCTTTTACCAAAAATTTAATCATGTATACCCGAGTAAAAATAATCACTGGCTGAGCGCAGTGGATTGTTGGAATTATAAATAAAATGAGCTATATGTAGGTAGAGAAATATTAGTGGCATAATATACGTATATAGGGCGTTTTTCGAAAAGTTTACTAAATATGAATAATCATGGATTATTTTTATGTAATTTTAGCGATATACACTTATATATATATAATGAAAAGAACAAGAAATATAATATCTGAGGTAATATTCATAAGGGATATAAAAAAATAGCCCAAGACATATTTTTGGTCACCATTCAAATTGCGCAGAATATTTTTGTAACGGTAGTAAAGAATATTTACCGGCAATATTGATGGAAATAAGCAAGTCATTTAGATATCATATGATGTATCATCTTTCATTATAATAATTTGCTACTAATAGTTTTGGGTGTTTGGCAAAACACTGATAAAAGTTAGTTCAGTTGTCCCGATATACAAAACATGGGAAACTGTTTCTATAGCTTTACTCCGTAATTTTTTAAGATTTGACTGCGAATTTTGACGCACCTTACAATGAGTTAAAATACACCGAGTAGCAGAGGCCTTTTTTCAGAAAAAGTCTTACAATGCCTTGAAAAAAATAGAAATATAATTTTTGTATATTAATTTTGAAATTTTTCGAAATCTAGGGTCTGTTACTCGAAAGGCTTTTATCTTTTCAATCAATCTCAATATTTTGTTTGATAAAATAATCCAAAATAGCGGAATGGCACTGTAAATAAGTTTTAAAAATCCTCTGCAATTTCTATGTGAAACGTGGTACTTCAAATATTGAACTTTTGCCATAAGAAAGCTAAATAATCTCGGAACGAAAGAGGGTAGACTCATAACAACATGTACAAAGTTCCATTATTTTCTTCCACAAAGCTAATTATGAATAAATATACATGAGATATGGCATTACCTTTAGAGAAAGAATAACTTGATAATACTGTGTACTGACTCTGGTTGCAATGTAAATGTTTTCAAAGTATGTGGTGTTAGAGCATCTTCTGGATGGCGAAAGCTACATATCGATATAATAAAAAGCAAAAAAGTTATATGCGGATTACGACCACTGAGTCACCTATATGTATACATAAATTATATCATTATATTATTTTCTGTAGTGCCAATAATGGAGATTTGAGTACATCCAACTATTTTATTGGAGAGCTTGAATCTAATAAGCTTGATAGTGAGGTTGAAGAAATTAGTGGTAGACGCATAGTAGATATGAGGCAGTTTTTCGAAAGTCTACAAGATATAAATAATCATGAACCATTTTCATGCAATTTTAACGATATGCATATAAGTTCTGAAAAGAGGTAAGGTTTAATCAGTACTTTTGAGTTGAAATCATTTTGTAATGTAACCAAATGCATTACTAAAGAGGAGACTACCAGTAGACATATGAATTTGAATTTTGGAACTGTTTTTTCTGCTATAAGTATAGGCATAGGTCAGTCTGCAATAAGTGAAGAATTAGCCATTCTAGATATACCACCGGTTTCTAAGAGACAGTTCGTGAAACATCAAAAACATGTTAGTAGTTATATGATGCCGATCCTGGACCACTTTTGGCGGGAAATTTGAAATTTGCAAGTTGGTGGATGCGCCGGGCGAGCATGCGCAGAGACTTTGGTGGCTGGCCGGAAGTTTGAATTTGAATGTTAGTGGATGCGCCGGACAGGCATGCGCAGTGAAGTTGGTGGTGAGGTAGGAAATTTGAATTTGAATGTTGGGGAATGCGCTTAGCGGGCATACGCATTAGTTTTAGAATAGTGGGGGTGTGGTGGGGATTTATATCGGTGGTGTGATGAGTATATATAATATCTCATTCACTACAATTGTATTGTCGTGCAATTGTATCTACTTGCATCACTTATCGTATTAGAATACTTAAAACAAATTATCAAGTCAAATATGAGTTCATTCTTCGATGAATTAAATGTTCCGTTGCATTTGGTGCCATTTATTTACGTGAGAGATTTTAGAGTTGGTGAAAAATTTAAAGTGAACTCGTTTGAAATATTAGCAACACAATTTGGAAATAAAGTGGTTGTTGTGTGTGAAGACTTCAAGTGAATATTGCCACAGCGATACGTTTCAATGATTACACCAGAAAAAGTTGTTGAGCTGAACGAAGAATTAAAAAATGGTCGAATTATCTACATTGTCAGCGAAGGTCCTGTAGGTAGGACAACGAATTTGAAATTCATTAATGAGACAGGTTATGAGTAATAAATGTGAATTCATTATCATGTCAAGATTAGAATAAAGAAAACAACATCATAGATTATGAGATTGTTTTATTGCTTAAAACCTAATTAAGTACATTTTTACTTAATATTGTCCTTTGGAATCCAACTGTTGTATGAACTATCAAATCCCAACCATTTTACGTACAACTGGTTCCCTTTCCTTTTTAGCACCTTTTCAACTAAATATACATCAGGATGTTTCACTCTCTGCAACTCCATTTCATAGAAGGCACCAACAATATCTTCTCCTTTTTTATCTTGTAGAATATAAGTCGTTGGATTTGTAAGATTCACTTTTTTAATAGTAAATATCTCATTAGACCAGTTGGGAGTATATCCCTTTTCGAATACTCCTCTATGTTTGCTTATTCTAACATGATCCCCAATTTTATACTTGTTATTGATCCGTGCAATTTTTATATTTGTATATATATTATTGAGGATCGATTGTTCATTTTTTTCATTGATCTCAGAGGGTTTCATTTTTATTATTCTGTGGTATCTGTTATTGTAGGTATCAACTATCTTATCCAGCACATTCACCCACTTATAATTACCATTTAAACTGAACTTCTTCCACATAATGTCTTTTAGGGTGCGATTCACTAGCTCAACAATTGATGCATTTTTTGAGCTATATACGCTGTAATGATTGATACCATACCTTTTCATGAGTTTTTGGAATTCACTATTATAAAATTCCTTTCCAAAATCTGTTTGAAGATTTTTCGGCTTCACTTTGAGTTTTGAAAGAACAGCATTCATTGCTGCAGTTATACTTGAAGCAGCCTTAGTCTTCACGGGTACAGTCCAAACATATTTTGGAAAACAGTCGATAACAACAAGGATATATTTATATCCCTGATTTTCTCTAGCATATGGGATCATTTCTACAAGATCAGCCTGCAAAGTCTCATTGAGGCCTTTGATGATAACACGACGTCTTTTGAAATTGACTCTTGCTAGTTTATGCAATTCCAAAACAACATCTTTCTTAATGGAAGTATGCTCCATACTATTATTATGCTTTGTAGTATGGATTTTCAGAAATGACTGATTGAGATTCAAATCGAACTGGCAGCCTTATAACAATTTCTGCTTCTAAACCTTTATTATTTGCAAGGTCACCTTTCCATTTAAATGAGATTGAATCATTCTCTGCTAATGTATGTCCTATAAGCTCACTACTTCTGAACTCTTGATTATTTAGACAAACTAGAGTTTCATCATCATGCCATAATTTGATTTGCTCAATAGTTGCATATTGTAACGGAAATGTGTAAAAAGGCGTGCCATTGGAAAGTATGTAAAGATTCTCACTGGTTGTATTTGAATGGAAATTCAAGATAAGATTGTAATACAGATATTCAGATTTATCAACACTTTCAGATGACGTATCAGTTGTCACATTACCATACCCAACTATATGACGACTAAATTTATCCAGAGTCATTCTAGCTTATTGCGATGTATATCCTGTGAACTCTCGGATGATATTGATGAGTCAGTCTCAATCCTCCTCTTTTTCTTTGGATTACCTTCAAACTCACAGTCCAACTCTTGTTTTTGTACTTGAGCCGGTGATGCAAAAAGCCATTCCATTGAGCTCCATTGCGATATAGAGCAAGATGAAAATAAAGAGCATTGTGATAATGAAATAAGCTCATTTTCTCCATTCGATATTGATGACGATGTTGACTCTTGTGAAAGTATTACTGAAGAAGTGTTTACACTCTTATTGTCAATTAAATTCAATGATGATATAGAATCCTGAGAACATTTTGATATGGTAGGCTCGTGCTCTGCTTGCTCTGATGATTGCATGATGAGGAATAGTTCAAGCAATGATACCAGCTTCACGAAGTTCTTCTTTGATTGAGACAATCTCGTTATTGTGACCTGTATTGCCAGCTGTCTGTGAAGATACTAACAACCTCAACTTATCGATAGGATGATCATTCAAAGACTTGAGCAGCCCTCTACCAGATCTTGTTGGTGTATTCTCAAAATACAAAGGAGCTATCACTTGTTCATATTTGTATGATCTTGTACCTTGGATTTGTGCATTTGGATTAGAGTTCTTCTTAGCTGCATTACTTATGTCAAGAATACTCCTAAACATTTTCAAAACTTCTTCAGTATATCTTTTTGGATCGGTTTTAAATAACAGCTCATATAGACCTGGTGCACCGTTATAGATGTGATTATTCACATGCACATCAGAACCAATAAATTTGACCTCTGCATTACCAATATAATATTTTTCTTGGAAACTATCATGTCTTATACCGGTTCTATGATCAAATTCTTCATGTTTATCATGCAGCATTGCATTGATGTACATTCGTGGTAATTCATGGAAATCCTGTAGATAACTTTCATACACATTAGTGTCAATTATTGGTTCAAGACGTTTTCGGCTTTCAACAACAAAATTATCTAAAATTTCATTGAATGTATATTTGTCTTCATCATTTTCATTTTCATTTTGCTTTTCTGTATCCTCAGTTATGTCAACAGGATTTTGTTCGGCTATAACACATTCTTGAGGCTTATAATCTTGTTTGAGGGCATCAATTCTTCTATGAAGATTTGTTACTTTTGATTGAATTCTCTTTGAAGATTTCGAAGCTTCCGGCGTTGAATATTGGAGTGGTTCTTTTCTAACATCGATCAATTTCACACTTTTAGGTGTTTCAAAATTATTAGGCTTATTCTCTAGTGGCTCAAGTTTAGTGGCTATGACCTCTAAATGTTTTGTGATGGGTGAAAAAGCTGATTCATGTTTTAACTGATCTTCTTTCAACAGTTCCAGCTTCCTTCGAATCTCCGCTTTTTTTCCAAATAACTCCTTGTTTAAAACAATGGTCTTGGAAATAGAATCGTTTTGTGTACTCATGATAATAGCGGTGCTAGTCTTGATTGTAAACTGAACATGAGTGGTTAAAGATTATGCTTATTACTCATAGTTTATGGTTGAATGAAGCAGTCTATTCCTTTCCTATATCTACCGTTATCCTTGTCTCTTTCTTTATCAATTGTTAAGAAGCCATGATAATCTTGCCAACATAAAGCGCACATATCCTTAAACTTGTCAAAAGAAAAATCTGAATTTATATGTTCATCATATACATGTCGTAGGTTCAAGTTGTCTTGTTTAAAAACCATCAGGAGATTTGAATTATCACGTACAAAATGCTTGGGAATACCTACATAGGTCTGACATAGATAGAAACAGTCAATGTTTCTATGTCTACCCATACTGAAATATTCCTTCATAAGATTTTGTTTATCACAGACAACATCATCAAATATAAACAGTGAATTAAGCTTTGCTACTTGAGGTTGTGGAATATTGTTATCAAGCACACTAAATTGATAGTAGCTAATACCTTTGATTGATTTCAAGAATTCTTGTAAATATTGATACTTTGGTTGAAAGAGCGACTTTGAATAAACGTAAACATTCTCGAGTCTCAAACCATTCTTATGTTCAATTAAATTTATCATCAAGTTAGTTTTCCCACAGTTTGATGGTCCAACTATGAGACATCTAATTGTTGATGGTAGGAGTTCACCATGCCTTTTTAATGGTTCTATAATGTTTTCATATTTACTTTCTATCGGCAGCTTGGTGTTCTGCTGAACTGATTGCATCTTGTTTGATAACTGAATCTATGCTGCATGGATGAATACATATAAATATCAGTTGATTAGTCCAATGCAAACAGTTTCGTTGTTGCGACAATAGAATAGGTATGAATATAAAATGCTTATCAAAAACAACAAGAACTTCAGTCCTAAACGATCTAGAGAGCTGATACGATCACAAACTAGTGGCGGTGGTATTATCAATTCGATTATCGATAAATTGCCAGTTGAGCTTCACATTCCAGGATACAGATTTTGTGAACCAGGAACAAAATTGGCAAAAAGAGTTGCAGGAGGTGATCAAGGAATCAATAAACTTGATGAGGCGTGCAAACCTCATGATATAGCATATTCACTACATAAGGATATAAGTGAGAGACATAAAGCAGATAATATATTGATAGAGGAAGCAAAGCATAGGTTGTATTCGTCTGACGCATCATTTGGTTAGAAGGCCGCTGCACTGGGTATTGCTGCAGCTATGAAAGCAAAAGTTAAGCTAGAGATGGGATGCAGGTCTCAAAAGAAGAAGAAAACACTTAAAAAACGCAAGCACCGTGTAAAAGTGAGTTTCAAAAACTTAACAAAAAAAGCGCAATCTGCTATAGGGAAAAAAGATTTTTGAAGTATTAAAGATGCGGTAAATGTTGCTTTGAAGGCTGCGAAGTCTGTGAAAGGAAAAGATAGTGTTAAAATGGCCCGCATAATTCCGATTCCAAAAAAAGGAGGTATTTTACCACTCATACCAATTTTTGCTGCTCTAGGAGCACTTGGATCACTCAGTGGTGGTGCTGCAGCGATTGCAAAGACTATCAGTGCAGCCAAGTCTGCCAATGATCAACTCAAGGAAACACAAAGACATTATCAGAATATGGAAGCAATCTCATTAGGCAAAAAGAATGGTAGTGGATTGTATCTCAAACCATACAAGTCTAGAATGGGTCTTTTTTTAGGACCTCGGAAGTCTCGGAGAAACTTCCGATAAAGCTCCCTAGAGGGGCGTTGACGGATGTTGATCTCAAAAAATATGCGATACAATTAGTTATCAAAAATTTTCGAGGCGTTTTCATGAGAGACACACTGCCAAGATCAAGCGTCTGGTACAGGGAATGCGGAATTGTTAACTTAGACAGTGTTAGAGTTCCAGGGAATCATTGGACTGCTTATTCAAAAGATGGTGGAAGGGCAATTAGGTCTAATCAATTTAGAAACAAATAATGCAATACCTAACGTAGATAGTTCAAATAATAAGTTTCATCTCATCACAAAAAGTGGAGAAGAGGTCTGTATTGAGATTCCAGAAGGTTCTTATGAAATTGATGATATCAATAGATACTTGAAGCACGAATTCAAGCATATAGAGACTAATGAAATTCAATCATACAATAAATACAAGAAAATCAAAACTTCTAAACAACGACTACTCAGATTAACGATCACTGGTAATAATAATACTTTGAAATGTGAACTGAGATGCTCATTTGACGTGGACTTCACAAAAGATAACTCAATTGGCCATTTGTTAGGCTTTAACAAAAGGAAACCCAAGGCAAATCACAAGCACTTGTCTGATAAACCATCACAGATTATCAAATTAAATGCGATATGTATAGAGTGTAATATAATAACTAGATCACATAGAAACGGGGAAAATGTTCATGTTATACATGAGTTTTTCCCAACTGTGCCACCTGGTTATCACATGGTTGAGATTTCTGCTAATGTGATCTACTTGCCAATCAGCGTGAAGGAAATGAGCTAGTACTTAAAATAACAGATCAAGATGGTAATCTCGTTAATTTGAGAGAAGAGGTCATCACAGTTAGACTACATCTTAGAAGAGTTGTTGATTGAGATGAGCATAGTTTTTAGTGAAAAAAATCGATATCCCGTATTATATTCCGATTAACATCAGAAAACAGAGAATACCTTAAATCATTGAGTTTCACAGTTTTGTTATAAGATTTTGGAAATGAACTATGAAATATTAAAAGTAAATGAGAGAGCTTCTTTTGATGATTCCATCACGTATGCTGAGAAGAGAATCCATCAACCTTACGCTTGAACGTCCTACAAGAATAATGATGAAATAAGAATCCCTATTCAGCAACAAGATTTGTACTCATTACCATCCTATAGTGATCTATATATTGAAGGTAAAGTAACAGTAAGTGAAGGAGAGCTCAAAGATATCAGATTTGTGAATAATGGAATTATGTTTCTCTTTGATGAGATAAGATATGAGATTGCTGGAAATGTTATTGATCAAATCAAGAATCCAGGTTTGGCAACAGTTATGAGAGGTTTAGCTACCTATAACAAGAATCACAGCACAGCTCTGGAAAATGCTGGCTGCTTTCCGCATGATAATTCTTCAATTATTGATCCAACATCAAGTTTATTCAATGTTATCATTCCTCTACGTATGTGTCTGGGTTTTTGTAATAATTTCAGGAAAATAATTTTGAACTTG
>JAZBGX010000573.1:17233-27632 GCA_037414775.1 Zonitis immaculata | reverse complement strand
AATTATTTATAATAAATTTAATTAATAAAAAAGAATCCAATCAAATTTAGTACCGTACAGATTAACAATATACAGTATGTTCCAGTTTTAAGGTGCACTATTGGTAATCTCTCTTATTAGAAGCAATAGAGCAACGGTTAAATATGGAATGGGTTTTCCAGAAATTAATGCTCAAACAAATCGTATATTCTATAAATCCATACTTATTTATTTGAATTTTTTTTATCCTAGATAATAAATTAATAGGTCCTTTTATCTGTGACTGGTAGTTGATATCTAGTCTAGCAGGCAATCATGCCTGGTCTAAGACAATAGGACGATAGGATAGTTGACATTTTCTAATGAGAATGATGCCATATTATGGGCTAATGCAATGGCTTGCAAGATCACCCCATTTGACCCCTCTTGACTTTTATTCATTGGATACCATCAAGAACTTTGAATTTTCGAAAACTCGAGAAATTTTAGAGCAAATACAATGGGATGTCGTAAGATCTCTGAACGACGAACGCCCACTTCATCTAAAGAAAATAAAAAGTAGCGCTAATAAACTCATATGTCTTCTAAAAGTGGCTCAATAGTGTTTGTATAATTCTAGAAGAGGTCACCCAAATACCTTAAAATCTATGAACTTGGTGTGAATTTGAAATAGGATTTGTTGTGAGCATTGATTTCGACAACACATTCCCCATTTAACTACCGTTGCTCTATTGCTTCTTCTAATCAATAGTAAACCTCAAAATTGGAATACACTCTATAGTAGTAGAAGCTCTAAATTATTTATTTATATACTATAGAAGATTCACATTCGATGAGGTATGGGCGGAGTTATATGTTTGAGCCCTGCACGCACCGCACCTAACTAGGGTGTATGTGGTTGGTTTAAACAGATAGCTCCGCCCATGCTCTCTCTTAAATGTGAATTATCTATATATATCATAGATATTATGTGTACGTAGATATCGAATTTTGTATAGCGTCAATTTTTTTTTTTGTTTTTTTTTCCCACTCTCTTTTGTTTTAATTATTTTCAAATTAACAATCCCAATATTGATCAATTAAATAAAAACTGTTGATAAATATTGTAGTGTGATTCTGTAGTTATTTATGTATTTATTAAATAAAATAATAATAATCATAATAATATTAATAATAAAAAGCATCTAGATGTTAAATTTTATTGAGTTTTATTACTTAATCATTAATTATTATTAATTCAATAATAAAAAAAAAAAAAAGAATTTGTGTACATAAAACTCGATAGAATGCGACTTTATTTTAGATTAATTTGTATGTAGACTTCATTTTTATTTTTTCTCTCAATAAAATTGTATAAATTTTTTGTTTATTTTGGAATTTTTATGCAAATTTTCTTGAATAATAACACAAAACTCATTTAAACATTATTTCTATATAATAGTAGCTTTTATATAGTTGTTGGTTGTTTTTTTTTTTTTTGTTATTATTATTATAATTCATTTATTTCCGCACGACAAACGTTAACGTTGAATATGCGGAAATATGATTATTTCAAGAAAATACTGTACCATTGTATTAATTTAAATCCTCAATTAATAATTTTTGTATAAAAATTTAACAAATTTCTAATACATTTTTGTTTTTGTTTTTCCTCCATTATTTAGTCTTCTATTATTTATTGATTATTACTTTATTACAATTGATTTAGATGAAGGAAACATTGTAGAAATTCATCTGACTGCATCACTAATAATCCAGCTTGTCGTAGAATGTTGCACGATTCAATAAAATAAAAAAAATATATCGCCAATATACAGGCTGTATCATAAAAAACGTTCCCAAGCCATAACTCCATTATTTATAAAAAATATGACAATAGTTATTAAAACAAAGTTACACTGTTGATTATCGTCTATTTATTAAAGATATATATATATATATATATATATATATATCGATACTACTTCCGGTTTCACTGGAAATGACACCACCTTTAGTTTTTTAAATAGCACACCCTATACAGGCTGGTCCACTAGAGGCTTTCCTGGTCTCGAATGCACTAGAAGATATGAAGTTTTAATGTCAAAATGTTCTCTAAATATCACATTTTAGATCATCAAATTCGTGTTTTCTTGCACCCACTAGAGCCAGAGTTACAAAACCAAGAAAGCCTCTGGTAGATCAGCCTGTATATTTTATTATTTTCAGATATCTTGTCATGTTGTCTTTAAAAAAGCTCTTGAAAAACCAATAGTTATTGAGCGATTTGTCAATTAATTATGAGCAATATCTATGATAAAATTGAGTTTAGTCGGTTGCTAGATTTACATGAAATAAATAAAAATTGTCTGTTCTTTCTACATTTCACTTTTATTCAATTATTCAACAACCATTGATTTTAGGCATATAATAACTAAGAGCTTTTTCGAAGAGAATATAACAGAGTATCCGAAAATAATAAAATATACAGGCTGTTCTATCAAAAAAAAACCTAAAGTTTATGTAACTTCCGGTGCAACCGGAAGTATTATTGATTGAGTATCTATCTCTAAAAATAGATGATGATCAACAGTTCAACTTTATTCCAAGAAGTATTGCCGTATGTTCAGAAATAACGGAGCTATGGTTGGGGGGCGTTTTATTATAATACAGCCTGTATGTATTTTTTTCCAATTAAAGAACAATTATCTATCTACTTATAGATGAAACAAAAGAGAAAAAAAAATTAAATTGAATTAAATTTGATTTTTTTTTTTCAAATTCAAGTGTCGCAGATCTACCCAGTTTCACAATGCCACAATTATCAACAACAACAACAACAACAATAATAAGAAGAAGATGGTACTACCATTTTATGTTAATTAAACGACGAAGAAAACACATTAAATGGAAAAAATCAGAAAATTCACAAATGAAGGTAAAATAATAATAATAATAATAATAATGATAATAACAAATAGGGAGACTCAACTCTCTCTCTCTCTCCCTCCCTCCCTCTCTCTTTTTCTATCTTCAAATTATTATTATTATTATTATTGTTAATGAGCAAACAATTTAGTGGAGTATAGGAAAATAAAACAGAAGTAGAACTTTTAGAGATTGGTGCGGAAATTTAGACTATATATTTTTTTGTTCTAGTTTTTTTTTGTTTTTTTTTTTTCAAATAAGGGTTGCTGTTCTTTTGTAAAATATTTCTGTGTATATAATTTTGTTTTTGTGGCTAATTTATTGTAACTAACATTATACAGCAACCGAATTTGATAGACTTTCCAAAAATATTATTGTCTAACATTTAGATGCATGTAATATTTTAATAATAGTTATTATTAATAATTTAAAATTGATTAATTTCTCTATATTATTATACGTGTTGTTTATTATAATATCGGGAGATTTTTGTATTGGAATTTGTAGATGTAAACTTTTTTCTGTTGTTTCAATTATTGTTACGCACCTTTTTTTGTTTTTTTTTTTTTTCGTTTGGAGATTCATTTGAATTTTTTGATGATTGTTAACGGAACGTGACTGGATTTTATTCCATTTTATTTGGAACGAAAGCAAAAAAAAAAATGGTGCGTAATTCTAATTTATTTCATTTTTTTATCGCAGCTTTCCATTGTAATTAATTAATTGTCCAAACAAATATGTAAAATTGTTAGTACCTATTAACCATTATAATATCTTTGTTCAAGATTATTCATAGCTTTAACAAAAAAAAGAAAAAATAGAATAAATTGTGTAACTGTATAGCGATTTCTCAAACTTTAGTATAAATAATTGAATAATAATAATAATAGTAATAATGGCAAAAAATATTTTTGCAACAATACCCATCTCTAATAAATGAATAATCAACTATTCATTCTCTTGTATTTACAACTCCAAATCAAGTATGAACAAATATTCGTTTACAGTACGTTTCACGGCAAACGTCCACGCAATAGAATTTTTGACTCACCACCTATATACTACTATAGCTGCTTCCATAAACTTTTCGATTACAAAGTGTAGAGATACTATAAATAGTGTTTTATTGGAAAATGACGATAGTAGGAGTAGGAGCGTCACAAATTCTGCCGATGTATGCAACGTGGACCATTTGCCATGACACTTACTAATAATACTTTAATTTTTATTTCTATCCAGCCATCAGTCTTGCATTTTTCTTCATACATTCTAATTCAATTATTTCCGCTTCTGTAATTATTTAATTAACGATTCATCTAGAAGCAACGACAAATGTATCGTTAAGAGAAATATTTGTCTGCTAACTAAATAACAAAATGATTCCATATTCAATATTATTGAATTATTATAATGTTGAGTATAAAATTTGAAATTGGCGCTCTAGTCCTGTAACTCTTCACAGCCAACTATATTTTATTATCTAATATATTAATCGTATTGTGATTTGTCAGTTGACTGCGAAAGATTAAAATTATGTATTTTTAGGTTAGATTATTGAGCGCTAATTTCAAAATAATAACAATTTTCTGATATTAAATAATACTATTTTTCAATTGATGTTGTTGTAAATTTTTTATTTTATGGGGTTGTATATTATTGTTATTATTATTATTATTATTAAAAGTATTATTGATAGAAAAAATCAATGCAACGGACCCCCAAATTCACGTAAATCGTATTTTTTATATTTGCTATTACTTGTGTATAGAACATTTAAAATATGTTTTATTTTATTTAGTGTATTTGTGCCAATTGCCATTAGATGGCGTTTGGTAGTTGATGGCGTCGCCATTGTCGTCGGGACGCTTAAAGCGCCAACTAGTACTACTTATATATACTAAATATAGCCACTGTTTATCGACCCGCTTTGTTGTGTGTCACTCCCTTGGATTTGCAATAATGAATTTCATTTTTTTTTTTGTTGCACTTATTCGTTTCTTTTGTTATATTTATTAATGAAACATAATTTTATACATTTATATTAAATCTAAATATAAATAAATAGGATGCACTTTTATAATTTAAGGAATACTAAAAAAAAAATATATATATATTAAAACTACAACTATACATGGAAAGCATGGATCGATTGGTTCTCGTTTCTTTTATTTTGTAAAGCTCTAGATCTTGGGTGCAAAGATTGTGCAAACAAAGGACTAAATGAAAAATGGTTGTTACTCTTTTTTTAAGTCTATAATATCTACTATAGTTCCAATAATAATAATAATAATAATAATAGTTACTAATCTAGATTGCACAATAAACATCTATAGATATATGTATAAATAAGTGAAGTGGAAAATAATATGGGGTGTATTGAAAAAAATTGGTAACATAAAAATATTAAAAGCTAACAAGTGTTCTACATTTATTTAAAACTACAAGGCTAGATTCGTGCCAGCACCATCATCATATAACATTAAAATTAGTACATGTGCTTAATCGTTGATGGCACCAAATGAATATCTTCAGTTTATTATTATTATTATTATTTGATCGATGCGGAGACATTCAAAAATCAAATTAACACTAATATCCACAAAATATTGTCTCTTCTTATCATCAGTTCGTTTTTGTTTATTTTTGGTTTTCCATTCAATTTTGTTGTGTAAAAGTCTAGCAATGGTCATGTCCCGAAGCAGCAGTAACTTAAATAATAGTACTGCTGTGACAGGACAATATCACAGCCGGACTTTTATTTATATAAATAATATCTATTGAATATAATCGTTTCGATATTTCAAGAAAATACTAATAATTTTCTAAATATGTTTTAAATAAGATGGTAAACGACGATTCGCGACACGAACACTGACTGAATCGAGGGGAGATGATCAACCCCTCGCTCAATCGGCCACCATGGTAACCGGCCTGCGCCGCCGCCACAGCCGCGCCCCACATCACTAATGTATACACGTGCATAGAGGGTTGGTTATTGATCGATAAAATGGGATATATATCTGTCTATCTCTATCTCTTTCTCTATATTTCTCTCCTTACTTCAACTACATACAATACACATTTCTACTCATCCCATATTTATTTTTCTACATTATAGGATATATTACTACTACTACTACTAATAAAGGTTAAGCATTATCTTTCGTAATTTCGGACCATTGTCTGAATTCTATTTTTATAATAACTGTACATATAGCAATGGATCACTCTATTTAATATGAAAAACAAACATGTTTTTGTTGTCGATTGTCGTTTGATTTTTTTCATTATTTTTTTATTGTTATTTCGTTTAGTTCAGCAATGGGTGAAGGTAATGGATTGATCGAGCATGACCTCCATGGTTCTCTAGTACCGATAAATGGTAGCCATTCAAGTTCGTCAGGCCGAAGTACACCCAACAATTCAACAGATCCAGCACCTGGTAAACTATTTGTTGGTGGTTTGAGTTGGCAAACGTCAAGTGAAAAATTACGGGAATATTTCGGCATGTTCGGCAATGTTACAGATGTTTTAATAATGAAAGATCCAGTTACACAGGTATTATTATTATTATTATTATTATTATTGATGATTTTCGATAATCCTTTTGTTTTAATTTCATTCATTTCGATGGTATAGAGGAGTCGTGGATTTGGCTTTATCACATTTTCGGAACCATCAAGTGTTGATAATGTTTTGAAAGTTCCAATTCATACATTGGATGGTAAAAAGATCGATCCGAAACATGCTACACCGAAAAATCGCCCGAAACAACCGAATAAAACGAAAAAGATTTTCGTTGGTGGTGTTAGTCAAGATACATCAGCTGATGAGGTCAAAGCTTATTTCAGTCAATTTGGTAAAGTTGAAGAGACAGTTATGTTGATGGATCAACAAACGAAACGGCATCGTGGTTTTGGTTTTGTTACATTTGAAAATGAAGATGTGGTCGATCGTGTATGTGAAATACATTTTCATACAATCAAAAATAAAAAAGTCGAATGCAAAAAAGCTCAACCCAAAGAAGCTGTTCAAGCTAGTGCCCAATTATTAGGCAAACGTTTAATGTTGAGTGGATTAGGTATGCGTATGGCAGCATCACCGGCAGCAGCAGCAGCTGGTGCAATAGCTGCTGCTGCTTCAAATCCATTAGCCGTTGCTCAAGCTCAAGCCCATGTACAGGCGGCGGCAGCAGCTGCAGCTGCTCAAGCACAAACAGCTGCTGTTGCTAGTTATGGTAAATTATTTGGTGCTTATCCACCATTAGCTAGTTACCGATATTCGCCTTATCCGATACCGACTGTTGGTGCTGCAGCTAATGGTACTCCACAACCAGCTTCAGCTGCTGCTGCACCAGCTCTAGCACCGCCAGTTGCCGCCAGTCCTTATCAAGGTTATAATTTAACAAATGTCGATATGTCAAGCTTTCAAGGTGTCGATTGGGGATCTATGTACGGCGTAGGCATGTATGTCTGAATAATCGAAACATAACCTTTTTATTGCTCACAATTTCTTTATTATTTAAAGAAAAAACATTCTTCTCTTTTCTCAATAAGTGTTTTTTATTATTATAATTATTATTGTGTGGCTAAATTGCCTAATTGGACTTCCAAAATACAAAAATTAATAAATAAATAAGTAAATAAAAAACGAAACATTTCCAATTGTCAATGGCGGCGTTCTGTGCCTATTTTGACCCTGTGGTTTTTGATATTAAAGAAAAATAATATGTACATACATTAAAGAATCTCATAATTTGCTGCATTATGCTATGAGCAGTACACAGATAGCGTCATATCAATTTTTTTTACACATAAACCAAACATCAATCTCGAACTTGATAAAGAATGTAAGTTTGGGATTAATTCAAGGATCGAACTACATAGCTTTTATTATTTTGGTTTTTTTGTGTGAATTAAACAATAAATTGATGCATCTTCCTGCTCATTTAGCATTTTAGCAATAACTCGCAATAATCAGTATTAAAAAACGAAAAAAAAATCACTGATGGCAATAATTTGATGAAAAATAAAATTTTGTGATTGTCCTCAATCATCTAATTATTACAATTGGGTTGTGTTAACTGTACTTAAAAAAAAAATAATTATTATTAGGTTATTTCTAATTTATTATTATTTTTTTGTGTTTGACTGAAACGGCGATATTTATAATTTATTTAAAATTTAATGGTTTGTTTCGTTATTTATTAGCCGTATTTTTATTAATAATAGATCTCATTGATTGATAATGGTAGATTTTTTTCAATTGTTATTATTCATGCGAACAAAATCAGTAATTTTATACTTTGACGATTTGATTTTCGTTTAAAATGATAGTGCAGCTACGCCATAATTTGCCAAAAAAAAAAAAAAAGAGTTGGTCGGTGGCTTCCATCATTTCTCTCTCTCTAGTCAGGGCCACAAAATATCGGCCTGATTTTATCCCCCAATTATTTTCTAGACAAAAAAAAAACAATCGACATCACACCAAAAACTTTTTATTTTTTGTTACTTTTAGACAAACCTGCCTACATTCCGTAGTAGCTGTGCATTGATTTACTCTCTCTCTATTTCTTTTTCTTCTTATTATTATTATAATAATGACGAATAAAAAAAATTCTAGTGTGATTTGCGGACCAATGCGTCTGTTGCCTGGCTTATGGTGCCACGACGCAACGAAACTAAGAGCAAAAATACACCTCCTCACTATTGATATTATATAGATTTTGCTTCGTCATCAATCCATACACCACCACCAGCTCTTTATTTTTTATTTATCAGTATTTATTATTATAATAATTATTTTATTATGTCTTAATTGAAAATCGACTGATTTGCTCTTAGTTTCGTGTCGCTCATAGTAATTTTAAAAGTGAAATGTTCATACTGATGTTTTTATATTAAAATTTAAAAAATAATAATGTAATAATAATGTTTAGATTTAAGTTAGGTCGGTAGGTGGATTAGTTGGTGTTTTTTTTTTTTTTTTCTGTCAAGCCTTGTGATAGTTGTTGGGCATAATAAATGGAAAACTAATCCCCGTTCAATCTCTAATTAAACTTTACTCGTTAACCACCACCACCACCACCTAGTTAAAATCATTGGAACTAATAAAAGTCTATATCGCCATCTAGCGATATTCTACAGACGTAGTAACGTCAACCATAAGAGGCAGTTTAATTAGTGATTGTTCTATCCGGCATCAATAAAAATTTGTAAATTATTATTATCCAATTGACAGCAATAAGCGTTTTGTGAGACAAGAATGAACCCTCTATTTTTGTATTCCAATTATTGAAAAGAAAAAAAAATGTTGAATAAAAAAAAATTGTTTCACTTGTTTTAAGTGAAAACCCCTACCAAAATAATTGTAAATAATTGTAGTTAGAGGGTCTCTAATTATTAATAAGGTAATAATTTTTCCGAAAATTAAATTTTTAAAAATAATAATAATAAATTGATAAATAAAATATAAAAAATAGATACTCATAATACCCCTTGAAATTATTCAAATCATAGACGATATAAATTAACTATACGCCATCTAGTGTAAATTTTATTGAATTAACAACGAACTGTTGCATTATAACTCGTATTATGATTGTTGATTGGTGGCAGTTCTTTGGTTTTATGTGACAGCCGATAGATGGCGCTTATATAATTTGTATCGTTTTATGATTTAATTGAAATGAATAATGAAACTTATTATTATTATTGAACAAGAATTGCAAAGGAATATTTATGTTTAGCTGTTTGTCGTATGTATTTCTAAAAGAAAAACAACAAAAAAACAAAAAGATGGTTACTTGTAGTTGGATATTAAGTCCTTGTGTATAATTTGATATAGTTTTTACTTTAGTTACTAGTGTTTGTAGAATGTATTTATATGTGTGTAGTGTAGTGTGCGGCTATAATTTTGTCGCAATTGCACTGTAGTTGAGAGCCGTTTTACGAATAAAGTAGTTTTCATTGAAGTAGTTATGCTGCTTGGTTACAAACAAACTAAATATATACAAAAATAAAAAGTTTTTAAAAATGAATTGAAACTAGAAATCCTGACGATTGCTTGGACAGGCGGCCCGGCCCGGACCGATAGCAGCGTGATTTGCTATATTTTATTTTACTTTTATTTTTAATTATTAACCAATTATATATAATTATTAGTCTAGTCTTTATTATTTTTATTTTTTTTATCACCGCTTTCTGTGATAACAGTCTGATTCACTCACTGCACGGTCTGTGTCTGTAGCTCTGTTTCCGTGCCTTAACTTTGAACAAAAAAAAAAAAAAAAAGGGAATAAAAGAGATCTTGTATCTTGGTGATTCAATATAACAAACATGACAATACATGGAGAACCCAGAAACAACGAAATTATTACTATTATTATTATATTTTCCCGTTGTATAGGACTTGGTGGTAGAGAATTTAGGAATTGGCCTTGTGTTTTGAATGTGTATGCAGTAGATAATATATATACCTTGTAATTAATCGATTAATATTACACAGTACATAC
>JAZBGX010000573.1:1012-17059 GCA_037414775.1 Zonitis immaculata | reverse complement strand
ACAAACAAACAAATTAATGGAAGTGGTCATGATGTCGATAAGAAGATCGTGGGTGTTTTGGACGTGATAGTCCTCTTATACAGACTGTAGTTAAGTCACTTTGAGAAAAGTTAAGTAAACATGTTGAATTATAGAATATTATAAAAATATTGCATATGTCGCTTATAAATCACCAGAAAAAGCCGATGGTGCATAATGAGGCGTTGTGTCATGTGAAAAATCGTAATTTTTTTCAAATTTTGTTGTTCATTATTATTCTTATTCTTATGGAAAAAATCTAACGAAAGACCTCAACAGTTTGGGAACTACTGATTTAATTAACATAATATTTAGAGAGAGAGAGAAAGAAAACACCAAGATTCCATATTTTCATCAAATTTTTCGAAATTAATTTAAAGTTGGACGAAATGGTGTGATATTTTGACTTCGAAACAAATTTTATCATCAATTTTCGACAATGATTGTCTATTGAATATTGATTACATTCATTTTTTTTCCAAAAATAGAAAAAGAAAAACAGACTTGCCTTGTTGTCTTCCTTGATAAAGAAAAGTAGCTTGCAGTGATCAATTATATATATATATATTTAGAGCTCGTTTGTGGATATTTTTAGGATAAATATACCGATATTAAAATTTTATTATTATTATTTTGTTGATAATTGCATAGGTGTGTAGTTGAGTGGTAGAAAAATATCCACTTTTTGAAGAAAAAAAAACATATCCTTTACCCATAGACTTGATTTTTTAATATTAATATTAATGATAATAATAAAGAAACAAAATATAACCCCAGAACAAAATGTAACACAAGACAATTCTGAATGGATCCATTTAAATAATAATTAATAATAATCATATATTATGTAAATATTTTAAACAATTTTGATGAAAAAAAAAAAGTAAATAAATAATATCGTTGTTATAATTAATTAAGGTATTCGAAACATTCCAGGAAACAATGTAACTATTGTGATGTACAAATTTACTTTATTATTATTATAATAATGAAGTATAATTTAATTAATATATACAGAAAAATAAAAAAAAAACGAGACTACAAAACATTGTTTTTAACGAGGCCTATCTCTATAGATTTCATCCACCAGGTACTGTACGGATTGATAAATATATTGATAAGAAACTCTAAAGCTAAATCAAACAAAACAATCGATCCAAGGTAAGTCAATTTTATTATTCAGTGTAATAGTCTAGGATCCGGCATCCGGAGAAATTTCAAAATCCATTGGCATTCAGAGAACAGTCCTGTTGCCATATTAGTTTGAATTAATTAATTTATAATTGATTTTTTCATAATTATTTCCCTCGCTTATTGTTGATCGGATTTTCCGAGTACCACATCCATAGTGTTTTGTACTGTTAACTTATTTATGAAAAGCTGTCGTAAAGATGACTACTAAACAGAGGCATTGCAAATATACTTTAGGTTTTTCGAGAATCTATCTCCAATCTCCAGTTGGAGATAGCTGCAGATGAGGATTAATTTTATAATAAAGTTTATTTTGCAATTTGAATTAATTATTAAAGTAACATGAAAATTCACTTAAACATTTTAACTGACTAACTTTGAAAATTGCAATTTTACTTTCCAATTGGAAGTTTTCTGTTATAATTCAACAACAAACTTCATAATTAGTTAATTCTATTGAAAGTATCTTCTATAATTCTATACCGAAATACGGATTCCGTAATAGAATGATCTCTATAAGTAATCTTTTTGACAACTATGTATCTAAAAGAGCAATCTTCATCCCTATCTCGCAACGATTTATAATTAGCTGTGTAGTCTTTTAATAACACTTTGAAATCAGAGATAAGGATCAAGATCGAGATTTGTTTATTTAATAATTAATTTATTGAGAAGCATAAAGAAAAATGGTTGAATTTTAGTTGTGGTAACAATAGTTTTCATTCATTGATCAAGACTCATGACCGAAATAGACGCTATATACAGCTGAAGTGCATGCGCCACGACGCTGTCGATGCTCTCAATCGACCGTTGTCTGGCTCAAAATAGCATTACTTCATTCCAAAACAAACCATTAAATGATAATAAGTATAGTGTTTCTCAATTAATTTATATACAAAATAGAGTACAATAAAAATGGATTTTCGCGATAGTTCCGATTTTTTTCCAAACGATTTCGATTCATTATCAATACGCGATAAAACATTATTGAAACGTTCAATATCAAAACATCACAATAATAATTTTAAAGCTGGCTATGTACCTGTACATGAACAATATTTGAATAAAACTGGACTGCGTGGTCGTAAAACATTTGCATTTTGGACATTAGTTGGATTACTTTTAATATTAGCAATTGGTAATGTAATTTTAACAATAACAATATTGAGTGTATTACGTTTGGGTCAAGGAATGGAAAGTATCGAATTGATACCGGAACAATATACAATCAAGTTTTTTGGTAATACCGATCTAGGGCACATGTATAAACGTGATGGTAAAATTGAAGGATATAAGAATGAACCAATCGAAATAACAGCTGATCAAAGTACAATTCTATTGAATTTATCATTCCGTAATGGTAGACCAGTAAATAAGTTGCGTCTAAATCATAACAGTACTTTATTACATGGTGTTGAATCATTTGAGATTAAAAATCAAAAAGGCGATACAATTTTCACAACAAATTCACCAAAATTTGATGCATTGTTGAATGCACGTTCATTAAATGCGAGATTAATTCAAACGAATCGTATTGTCAGTCCAATCGATAAACCATTGAAGATTGAAGGTAGATTAGTTAATTTGAAAGGAGCCGAAGGGACTAATATGGATGGTAAAGATATTTTTTGGACGGCTGATCAAGATATTTATTTAAATACGATAAATGGTTCGGTAATTTTAAATGGTCGTAATGGTATATTTATTGATAGCAGAGGTATACCAATTAATACCTTGAAATATAGCAATTCTATTAGTTATCAATATAAAATTTGTGTTTGTATGCCACAAGGAAAATTATTCAAAATACCAATAGCAGATGGTATGGCAACTCATGTTTATTGTAATCATATCAATATGGCACCACAACATAATCCATGTATTTAATTATTTATTTTAAACAGCGAAATTACCAAGTTTTTGTAGAATTTGGACAATAATAAATTATTTATTAGCACAAAATTTTTGTGTTTTTATTTTTGAAAAATGGCGCGACAATAAATATCCCCAAGTTAGGAATTTCAATTTTTGAACGTTTCCCGTCTAAAAACAAAATTCCCTAGTTAGAAGTCATTGTTTTGTTGTTTTTAGAGATCGATAGTTTGTTTGTTGTGAATACCGATCGTTTTTACTAAAATCCAATAAAAGTACGTAAAATAAACAATAAATGGTGCTATAAATTCACTAATGATACATTTAATTTCAGTTTATAATGGCTAGAGGCGGTATTAGAGGTAGAGGTATGAATCGTGGTTTAGGCGGCCGGCCTCCATATAAAGTGAAAATGTTCCTACCGAGACATCCATTCGATTTAGCATTGTGCGAATCATCATTTCCACGTGTCAAAGCCGCACAAGATGAAACATCATTCACACAAGCATTATTAAAACGTAATGTTGATTTATCACCAACACCAGCTGAACAAACGGCTATTTTAAATTTAGTTACAAAAATACAAACAGTATTGGATAATTTAGTAGTTGCACCAGGATCATTCGATGCTTGTGTAAAATTATTACACTATCACTTTGTCTATTTCAAAATATTCTAATAGTTTCAATTTATAGCAATTGGAGGAGGTGAGACAAGTAGGTTCTTTCAAAAAAGGTACAATGGTAACTGGACATAACGTAGCTGATATTGTTGTAATATTGAAAACATTACCAACTCGCGAGGCTGTAGAAGCTCTCGGTAATAAAGTTAAAGAAGATTTGAAAAATTTAATGAAAAATGAAGTTGTATCGAAAGGTGAACAATTAACTCATATAACAAACGAGAAAGGTATCGAGATCAGTAATAGTTTCGCTTGTGTACGTGTTATGGTAACAACATTACATCATAATATTAGAAAATTAGATCCCGAAATACATTTAGATCAAAAAATTATGTTAAGCCATTTAGCAGCGATACGACATAGTCGTTGGTTTGAAGAGAACGCCCATCATTCATCAATTAAAGTATTGATACGGTTATTACGTGATATACGTTCAAGATTTGATGGTTTCGAACCATTAACACCATGGATGTTGGATTTATTAGCACATTTTGCTATAATGCATAATCCTAGTCGGCAAGCATTACCAATTAATGTGGCATTCCGACGTGTTTTCCAATTATTATCAGCTGGTCTATTTTTACCTGGTTCAGCTGGTATTACAGATCCTTGTGAAGGTGTTAGTTTACGTATACATACAGCTATGACATTAGAACAACAAGATGTATGTTGTTTGACAGCACAAACTTTATTAAGAGTCCTAGCACATGGCGGTTATAAACATATTTTAGGATTAGAAGGTAATGCGCTGATTGCTAAAGAAATGTCAGTATGGGATGGAGTTGTTGTATCGCCATTAGATAAAGCCTATGAAAATCCACCGGAAAAGAAAGACGGCGAAGAAGAAGATGAGGATATGGAGGCTGAAGCTGATGAGAGTATGGAAACTATAGAAACTTGAATCTTTTCTGATTGATTGTGTCAATCTTTCAAGCAGTTTATAGGCAATTTCTCGATAATAAAATAATTTTCACTACAATTTTTCTTGTGTGGGTCACAAAACTGATAATATTCCCCACATATCATTTATTTTCTCCTAAAATTTATCGAAACTGGAGTAGGACTGGTTTACATCATTTATGTAAAAAGAATTTTTTACATATCGAATAGTGTTGAAAGAATAACGTTATTTTTTCGATGGAGTCTTCAACATTGATTTGATTGTATTTTCTAATTTAACAGTATCGGCAGCAAAATTTCGAATACCATCTGATAATTTATCAGTAGCCATTTTATCTTCGTTTAATAACCAACGGAATTTGGCTTCATTCATTTCTAATTTATCAAGTGCCATTTTACATGCTGTATCTTTGCATAATTTTCTTGGTACTGGACTATTAGACGCTTCCAATTCGCCAAGTAATTTCGGACTTATTGTTAACAAATCACAACCGGCTAGAGCCTTAATTTCCTCTAAAATTATAATAAATCAGATAAAAGTATGTTTTTTAGAAGAATGTTTATTGTATTTACCGACATTACGGAATGAAGCGCCCATTACAACAGTTTTATAGCCGAATTTTTTATAATAATTGTAAATTTTTGTTACCGAAACCACACCGGGATCTTCATCGCCACTATACGATTTCTTATCGGTATTAGCAACATACCAATCGAGTATTCTACCAACAAATGGTGATATCAATGTAACACCGGCTTCGGCACAAGCAACAGCTTGGGCAAAATTGAACAACAACGTCAGATTACAATGGATATCATATTTCTGTTCTAATTCCTTAGCCGCTTGGATACCCTCCCAAGTGGATGCCAATTTAATTAAGACACGGTCTTTATTAACACCATTCTCTTTATATAGCTGTATTAGTTTTTGTGCTTTGGCTACACTTTTCTCTTTGTCGAATGATAAACGTGCATCGACTTCAGTTGATACACGACCGGGTACAATTTTCAATATTTCAATACCGAATAGAACACATAATAGATCCATGGCATTCTCCACTTTCTCTTCAACCGTTTGACCAACTTTATTACCATACTGTACCGCTTTCTGTACCAAATCTTTATATTGCGGTAAATTAGCAGCAGCTAGTATCAATGATGGATTTGTTGTTGCATCGGTTGGTTGGTAACTTTTCATTGCTACGAATACATATTACAATAAAGGTCACCTTCATTATTAAACTGATAATGAGTTACCTTCAAAGTCGCCAGTATCGGCGACTACTGTTGTAAGGCTCTTTAATTGTTCCAAAGAGTTAACCATTTTGCTCTTCTTGCACTGTGGTTCTGACATTGTGATAAAAAAAATATATATACAGCAAAATACAAGAATTAAATGATAAGAAGAGGGGAAATGATATATATTTTTTTAATTACAAACACACAATTACAGTAATAATCGTTGTTAAACTGTTGAAAAGAGGGGTTATCACTTTCACGATTTCACCTCATATCGCAAGTCACGTTCACTGTAACTTTATAACATTACCAATCAAATTATCAACAAATTGTGGGATCATTCAAATTAACCAATCGCATTTTATTTTAACTTGTAATTATCGTAGAATTTGAAAATTTTCCAGATAAGTGCTGATCTCTATTAAAGCAAATTCGAATTATACATTATTATTATTATTATTATGGATTATATAAAAAATTGATTACACAATAATATATGAATTATATTTTTATAATAAAGTTTGTAGTGGTCAAAGTTGATTTTGCGATATTAAAATTGTTGGTGTTATTGGTAAAAGTATGTTGAAGCCACCATGTAGAACACACACTTTACTAATACCACATTTCAGCAGGAATTCAGGAAACTGAAAATAATTCTCTAATTAATTATTCAATTGTAATTATCACATGCCTTTTAAGAAGGGGGTGTCTATTTTAAATTGGAAAAGTTGCATAAAGTTAATGGAATGCTTATAAGAGATCTTGGTTACTGATGACTGAGGCATTCTTTATTATTTCTATATATATTTAATTGTAAGTTAGACGTCAAACATTAAAATTGAATGGTAATCACGTTAGCCTGAATTGACCTCAAACATTTGGATGCTCTTATAATTATGCAATTTCGACACAATTTAGATAGTTTAAGATTTTTTAAATTATTACCAATTCCAAATCCGTATCTTCACTGCCGACAATAACAATTATTTTATCGTCACTTTCTTTAATAATTTGATGATAAGAACCAAGATTTTCAATGTTTGTTTCACTAAATGAAACACTAGAAAATGGTATATTGATACTATTTTTGACTGCGCATCTATTGAACCTAAAATAATTAACACAAAAAAAAAACAATTAATCTCAAAGGAAATCAAGTCGAATTTTTCTATAATTAACTGAGTCCGATTCCGCACATCTATCGTTAATAATTTTTCCGGTGTTTTACGAATCAAATCAACAAAATCGCAGACACTAATTCTAGGACAACGTTCTCTATTCAATTCTTGTAAACTAACACCGGAAATATCCTGAAAACAAAAAATTAATCAATTATTAATAATGAAATAATAATAGTTTTTGTTTTATACTAAATCAGTCTTTTTGTGGTAGATTTCGTTTTGATGTTCTCTATCGGTAATACTTTTTGGTGTTATATCGAATGTTGCCGTTGAATATTCAACACATTTCTCGATATCAACTTCTGGTAAATCCGAAAATAATAAAATACATTCATTGAAACCGGATGTTAATAAACGATCTCTTAATTGTGTTAGAACTGATAAACCAATATGTAATGGGTAAGATGAATCACCTAATAATAATTTATCCCAAAGGTGCATTATTTTATACAATGGAAAAACATCTAGAACAAGAAACAAATGATTATAAAACAAAACAAAAACAAACAAAAAATAATTAAAATTACGTGAAAATACAGTTAGAAACCATGGAATAGCAAATAATTCTGGATAAAAGTTAATATCATATAAATGATTAGCTAATATTGGATCATGGAAAGCGATTAATTGGGAGAATTTCGCTAAATATTCCTGTATAACCATTGAATTGTCTTTTAAAAAGAATTTATGCAAATATTTCGGTACAAAAGCCGATAAACAAGCAAAGGCTTTGGCTTCATCATTGAAATTCAAATATAAAAATGGTGCCGTCAATGAATCTAAACCTTGCCAATAAACATATTGCGAATTTTCACAAACCCAAGCTTTTAAAATACGTTTCAGTTTATTATGACCGTCAGTCGATGATAATAATTCGTTATATTGATGACAGCGGGGAATATCAACCTCAATCTAAAACAAAATCAATTCCACATTGTTTATTTTCGATTATTTAATCAAAATAATTACTTGTCGATCTGTAACTGTAGATGTTTCTTTATCGATTCTCAAATATTGTCGTTGATAATTATGCCGTATATCCAGAAGGGCAGTCCAAATGTCACCCCTTAATAACGGCGGTATATCATTTTTCGCCTCTTTTACAATCAAATCTCGAGTAAATGGATAACCCTAACAAAAAAATAATATTCGATTATGTACAAATTGAGGTTTTAGGAAACAAAAAATTACATGTAATAATCGTCGAAATAGAATTATTCGATGGAATTGATATTCAGGATCGCGTTCGCGTATTATTAAAGGTAATCCAGTAGCATCATATGATGGTGGATTAGCTGTTTTTATAATTTCCGAATTTGTATGCAATAATGGATAATAGCAATGGAATGGAATATGAGCGAACCGTTGATATAGAGATTCTAATGGCATATTAACAATTCTTGGATCGTAGAGTGTTGCTGGATTCCGTTCTTGACCCAAAATATTCCCCTCAATTAGAAGTAAACTAAAAAGAAAATAATCAATTATAACAATTAGAACGTTATTGATAAGTTTTTAAAGTGTTCACTTCGGTAATGAAAGAATCGGCGGACTAGATCGAATCAAACCTTGTTTTTTTAACTCTTGATAGATATCACCGCCTGCTAATTGCCACCAATGGTACAATTCCGAAATTGTAAAAATTTCAAAAGGTTCACTAATTTTACCACCATCACCAACATCTACCATTTGGAAGCATTTAAAAATCTCCCTCTCCAATAGATCTTGACATGATGGCCGATCTTTTGGATAAATATTTAAACAACTCTCGATAATTTCTTTCAAATCCTCAGGAACTTCCTGCAATCAATCTCATTTTTAATTGAACAAAATATTTAGAGGAAAAAAAATAGACCTGGTATTTGTCGTAGGCATTATGCTCTCGTATTATGCGTTCCGTAATCGAAGCACTACACTGTAGTAAACTTAGAATTTTTCTAACTTTCTGGCTCAATTTCAATGAACTCCACAATAATTTATTTATCACCAATTCTAATAAAATCATACCAACTGACCAAATATCGGCTTTAAAATTTGCCGGAATTGTATTTGATATATCTAAATAAATTTCAGGAGCACTATAGAGAATTTGTCTAAAATATAAAAAAATTGTAAAAATTAGTAATAATAGGAAAAAAGTATAAATGACCCCGACGTGATTTGAACACGCAAACTTCTGATCTGGAGTCAGACGCGCTACCGTTGCGCCACGGAGTCTTACACAAGTTAACTTCTACTATAACTTTATAATTTAAAATTAAACTAACCTTAATTTATTTTTATTTAATTAATATTGAAATCAAATATAACTTACACTATAGGAAATGATACAAGTTGTCCACATTTTGTCATATGGTATAAACCATAATTGAATAATTTTATGTCATTATTTTCTTGTAATAAAATATTTTCTGTACTGAGATTATGATGAATTATTTGTTTTTTATGTAAAATATTTAAAGCTGTTAACATTTGATAGGCGAATCTTTTAATTTCATTATAATCAAATTTACGTTTCTCTATAAATTCCGATAATGGTGTACCACAATATTGCGATACAACAATTGTTCGTTCTAAAATTTATTATTTATTAATAAAAAAAAAAATCAGTAATTTGAAAGCAAAAAAAAACGATACCATGTTTTCCACGTACAATATCCAAATATTGGCATAAATACGGATGTTTTAGTGTTTTTAAAAATTGTGCTCTACCATAAATAATAATTGAATTCGGTGTTAATGGTAAACCATTACTGCCGCAAGTATCACCTTTATGTTCTTTGGCGAAGAAAGTAATTGCACCAAATTGCATTTGTGGGTCTTTAACAAGCGGTACAGGCATTTTATATGTTAATTATTTACAACAATTCAAATTACCGCCCCTCTAATTATAAGAAAACTTAAAAGTAAGGTTATAAAACTGACCTGTCTAACCTATTATGATCTAATTGTAGCTCAAAATTTAGGTTATGGTTTCTTAAAAATTAAAAATCTATTTTATTTCAAAATTTATTTACGCGCATTACACCAAATGTAATAATAGATAATTATATTAAAAATTGAAGGAAAAACAAAAGTAATTCGATTTAATCTTTTTCCGAAATAGCTGTAAGATGTTTGTCGATTTCAGTTTCGGTTAGTTTTCTAAATTTCGGTTCATCAATTGAAACAACACCAACTTCAATTTCAGTTGGTTTAAAATCAACTGACAAAACAGTTGATAAACATGAAATAGCCAATTGTATTACATCATCTTTCTGTAAATCTTGTTTCTTTTTCAATTTTTTTTCCAAATAACTATTAGCTTCGGTTTGTTTAGCTCCAACACTAACAGCACGATAACCACAATAATAACCAGCTGGATCGGCTTTATACACACATGGACCATTTTCTGCATCATAACCAATTAAAACCATTGAACAGCCTAATGGACGCATTTCAGCATTTTGTGTATAAACTTGCGATATATCAGCTACACGTCGACACAATGCATCAATTGGCATTTCATAACCATATTTATATTTGAATTGGGCAGCTTCATAACGTGCACGTTGTACTTGTGATTTACTATCAGCTACCATACCAGTTAAAACACAACCAGTATTTGATGTTAATTGATATAAATGTGTTATGGTATTTGCATCAATTAATTTATCTGGTATTTTACGTTGTGTTACACATACAGCTGTATCAACGCCTTTTAATGCTACTGATGTTAAACCGGCTTGATTGATTGCTTTAAATGCATATTCAACTTGATATAAACGGCCTTCTGGTGAAAATATTGTTATATGGCGATCGAAACCGGCACTGCTACCACGAGACATTTTCTATTAAATAGATTCTATTTATTAATTTAATAATTACTATTAAACAATGTTTGGAAAATTAAGAAAATCACCAATGACTTGTAGTTGTCAAAAAGAATCACAATCTGTTGTCTGTCAAATGTCAAATTATAAAATATAAACCGCCATCTATTGTACATTATTATTACAACTATTCACCACCGTCTACATTATACCGAATGTCTCGAAATTAGGGAGTAATATTATAAACGTGTTATTCTAGACTCAAAAATCAGATGAAAAGTGTCCATAATAATTGGTCGTGGAACGCTCATTGCTAGGAGGTCCTCTCAAGAGACACTGTACTTATCAAGGACTATATTATTCTATGTTGATACTTATACTATTCATAATACACTACTTCGGCTATTGACTAATAGATGTCAGTAAATTATACAATTATTAAAGATGCTTTGAGTTACTTTTTATTAATCACAATAGATGACGCGAGCTGATAAAATAACTTTTGGAAGCTTGATTTCATCAAATCGGTTATTATGGGATAGAATTGAGAAAAAAGTGATTGAATTTCGGTAATGAAATCTTTTGTCTCGGCAAGGCTAAAAATTGTTCAGCTTATTCAGTAATAAACGTTATTTGTAATCCGAAACCAATTAAAACTAGAATATATTCCAATGACCGTGACGAAGATTTTTGCCTTCACTATATATAGTAGCACATCTTTTGCTTGTCGTCTGACATGGCTGGTAATTCTACTTGTACTTGAACCATCACTTTTGCTATTGTTTGTTATCTCTTGGTATGAAATGATGCAACAATTTGCTCAATTTTTCTCACAGTCGAATCTCTTTTACGATTGGAATAGAGTTTTTCATAGATTGTAGCGTCGTCATCTTCACGATCTATATGTTGATTTATTTATCTTCAGCAAGCTTTGTTCTTATCTTGAACTAGTGAATTTTCACTTTCATTATATATTTTTTAAGCCTCATAAGACCAACTATTTTATGGCTTAGTAATGGTGATTGTGAATGGATTATTTTTATTTTTATCAATTTTCTTATTTCAATGAGATACTGTGGAGTTCAGCAGCAGATTCCACCAGTTGATTCTCAGTATCTTATGGTTCGAAGGACCAATGAGTGAATGATAAAACCAATAGAGTTCTTGGTTGTACTTGGTAATATAAAGCTATATAAAATAAATATGCAAGAATGCAAAATATTAGTAAATTTGGTTGGTTACCATTCTGCAAACGTTGCAATTGGTGCATAATTATTATTAAATATTAAATGGGTAATTAATAGATGATAATAATAAATTATTTGATAAGTACAGATCAATAATTTTATTCCATTCTTTATTATATTTCCAGATACAGTCGGTAAATAAAAATTTTAACACATAATGAGTGAATTTGCATGTTTCAAACAATAATCAATCAAAGACTGTATATATATATATAGAAATTATCTTGTTATCTGAAAAATCAATCAATAAATTCCTAATAAATTACTACCTACTATATAATCTCGTTTAAAATCCAATTATCGAAATTTTGGATAATTTTCCACAACAACATTAGAATAAAATCTTATTTATTACAATAGCTGAAATATAGCATAGTCATTTTGGAATAATTCAACATAACATCTATTGTTTCGATTATTTATTTATTTATAGTTTAAAATGGTTGGAGGAAAAAAATAATTTCCACAAATCCATTAATAAAAAAAAAAAATAATTAGATAGGAATGTATTTTAGGTAGAGGTACCTTTCTCCAAAATTTAGAATACATTAAGAAATTAGAATGCGAAACATTAGATGACTAAACTTGTTCTAAAGTCAATGTACCCCAACTTCTATTAAAATCTTATCTATATCTATTTATACGTACATAATTTAAATAGAATGCCGAAATATTTGGTAGTAGTACAGTAAAGTAGTATTGTAGTACAGTAGTATATAGTAATTTATTGGATATTGTGTGGATTTCAACCAAGCGAATCCGTTCATTATTTCGTTATAGAAATTTGGTGGAAAAAAAACCGCAATCCCTTCTCTTTTGTTTTTTTGATTCGATACACGTGTCGAATTGGAAAAATTTCCAAATATCTATAATAATAAGTATAGAGAAATTATATAACGGAAACGGCTATCATTTATTAATAAAAAGCGCTCTATACTGTGTCCTCCAACATTTTCATAAATATCTAATAAACAAATTAGTTTGTTGTTAATCAATAGAACACGCGACAATAGAACGTATATATCTATTTTCGTTCGTGTGCCAAAATATCGAGAAAAAAGATAATGGAATAAAATTATTGAAGAAACCTCAACAATGACAAGATCCTACTACTTACACATCGTCTAGTATCGGAACAGATAATTCTTTATTATAGTGTGAAGTGGTGTTTTTCATTTTATTTTTCGAAAAAAAACAAACATTATCACTATATCCATATTTATGTGTGGTTTGGTTGTTGTGAGAGGCGCAGTCGCTCAAAACATATGAAATATAAAAGTTTGTACTCTTCACTATATTATTTTTAAATAAATAATTGGAAATTCAATCTGGAAGAATCGAAAGAAATTAATAATTATCGTAGTTTTTCTACAATATATTTTTTTAAAAAACAAAAGAAATAAAATGGATCAATCGAATGATGTTGAAACTATGATGGGATATTTGGGTGAGTATCATTATTATTATTTATGATTAAAAATCGAATAAGAATAATAATAAATTGAATTATTGATAATCTTATCTATATATAAATATACAAAACAAATTTTTTTGTCAAATTAATTAATAATAATTAACCTTCCAAAAACTGGTAATATTTTAAATAAATCTACATACATAAGTATTTGATAATTAATTATTTGAATAACACATTTTTTTTATTATTTAGGTAATAATACTGATATGTACAATAATAATAATAATAAATTAAAGTGGGTACATAACATACAGTTAGCGAGATTTATGGAAAAATTAACCAATAAATTTACGATGCTTGATATGTTTTTATAGTTTAAATAATTATATAAAACTAATTGCAGCAATACGACTATAAATAGAATTTTTTTTTGGGTTACAATCAGCAAAACGATTATATAGCCAAAATAATAACAATTAAAGGTTTATTAGATATTTTAAATAATTAGACGTATGACAAATTAACTGGAAAAACTGAAATAAGTTATTTCCGGTTTTAATAATAAATACTAATAACAAGTTATAGTCGAATCAACGAATCTTTGCAATTACGTGATCTTCAGTTGTACTATTCAACTATAACGAGTCTATCACGGTATTTTTACTCGTAGTTGGCGTTGAATATGTGGACGTACGTCCTCAGTTTGATTCAGCCACTACATTCTAACCTTACAAATGTCAAATTTAAATATTTAAGCTATGGTCCCTAGCTTCTCCAATACACCGCCAACTGCGAGGTGGAATAATGTGATACAATCGTTATATCTGTATGTTACGATTATAGACTAATAAAACTTATAGATCCCGTACTCTGTTTAGATAAGTTTAGCATGAAAATTGAACTGTAAAGTTTGTCGTAACTGTGGCTAGATCAATTATAGACTGTTTCGATTCTACCCAATTATTGTCGCATACATGTTTTTGAACAACACAATGCCATACAAATGCATACGCAGCGGAACGCACTAGTCCGTATTCCGTTTTGCTTAGAACGAAACTGATTGACAGCCAACTAAAAATGACGTGGCTGCAATGTTTCGTTGATCCGACTATATCATATAAATGATTGAATTATATAGCTTTTTCATCTGTAATGACTCCATTATGGAAGCCTTTTGCAAATTTCATTATAAGCGCTTCTTTGCATTTATAGAGATTGGTATATAGTGTCGAATTATATACTCACACAAATATAACCTCAAATCGAAGAAACCATAGACATATAAAAATAGACCGCGAAAGTGGGCGTGATATGCAATAAATGAATTAAATAAGAACGTTGCCATAAGTGCTCTCTCTGTCTCTCTTTAGCCTCGACTGTGATTAGTCTAATTTTTAATAAAAAATACTTTCATGTTTGCATTCTACATATTAAAAAAAAAAGAATACTTGCATAGAAGCATAAAATAAATTGAAAGAAAATATAGTATTTGTAAGTACACGCCCCCAAACAAAGCAAGAGGGACAGGACCACTTACGCAGCGTTCTCTTTTTATTGGGCTCTTATACGATACTACCATGGTTTATTCTTAGGGTGCTTTTTCACGAGTCGCTCATCGCTAATATTTAAAATTTAAGATTTGCGCAATAATCATAGTTATAGCTGTAAATAAGCGGCTAAATATTGATAGCAAATGATCAATATCTAGAAAGAGTACACTATGTCCTTTAGATAGCCCTAGAGGAAATAATCTACGGGTATCAAATCAGGTGATCTGGCTGGTCAAGCATTTGCAGAATATCTTTCAATTCAGCATTTTTGTCAAGGTATTGGTTGATAATTCGGTCATTATGGCATTTATATAATTACTCCGAATTGAGATTATGTCAAAAAATTTACATTCTTTTTTGATTTTCTCGTACACCTTTTGGCCGACGAACTTTACCTCGGAAGAGCTGTTTGCTTCAATAATCAATAGAAAAATACCATTTGTAAAGAGCTTTCTTGGAAATACTGTATGTATACACCCTGTTTGAGGCAATAGTCCAGAGACAACCCTTGGACATTGTGAATCTCAAAAATTTTCTATCAGTAACGAGTAATTGTATTTCAATTAGATAAATAAATATTAGAGACTAACATATAAGATTAAACAACATTATATGTGATCATTTATATGATTAATAACTCAATTAATGATAATAACGACAGCTCTCTGACAGATATTACTGTAATTTTAATGAGAGGTAATTGATTAGTTTAAAATCACCGTAAATATTTCATCTGTTAATAATTCTAGTAGTCGCGTACCTATTCAATTATTATATTATATAATTATCTCACGGAACCTGATAAACAAAAGCAAAAAAGTGCTATTACAAAATAAAAAAACCAATATGTATAGCAATTACAATAAAACTTTAATGATTATAAATAAACAATTGGGTAGTTTCATGGTCCTGGGATTTGAGTTAAAGTTATATTTTAT
>JAZBGX010000572.1:12874-27309 GCA_037414775.1 Zonitis immaculata | reverse complement strand
AATAGATTAATTTTTGGCAAATATCACATTCAACCATCTATCTAATTATATAATTATTAATTTTAGATAATTTCTGTACTTCCTCAAATAATAATAATAATAATAATTAAATTAACAACAGTCTGCAAAAATATTCGAATTAATCAATAAAATAAAATAAAACTTAATTAATCCATTGTGTTTTCTGTAATTTTTGTATAAAACAATAAATATGGTGTTGATGTTGAATTGGGTTTATAAGATAATTCGTCTTGGAATTCACGACTTGTTATCGGTCTTATATTTTCATCATCACATTCTAACCACATATCATCTCTTAGATTATTCGTTGTTGTTGTATTCCATAATAATAAATCTTGATTATTTTTGCGACAATACGAATTAATTGCGTTCTCAATAACATTACGATTCAATTTAACACCACAACAATCTATACTTTTACACATACGTACACCATTTGTTGTTGTTGTTGATGATGATGGTGTTAGAATATTTCTACCATCGATTAATGTATTCAATTGTCGTGGTTTGAAATATTTCAAAAAATTCAAAGACTTCTCACTACTACTAGCTGATAAACTACCTTTCGGTATATGTCTAGAACATTCTAAATAATCTTCTAAATGATCGGATGATTTAACATAAGCTATATAATGTCCAGATGCCATACTACCACCTAGATGCATGATAACACAACATAATTGATAACGATGCGGTGGTAATTGATGATCACCACATTTACAACAAGTCTCACAGAAACATTTCAATTCTAATGGTGTTGGTAAATATGTATTAACTTTTTGTATACCATTTGTTGTTGTTGTGAAACGTTTCAATTGCAATACCATTATGTTTGGTAAACGTTCAAATAGTACATCTCTACTAGCTTCATTATAACGTACACAATTCTCGCATAGATATTTATTTGTATCACATAATTTTTCAGATGTAACACAAGCACGACGATATATTTCGCTTGCATTCATTAAATCTAAATCATCATCGTTCTCTTTTATCGGAATTGGTACTGGTATATCATAGAATGGTTCTTTACGTTCAGTTATACTTTCACATTCTAAACATTTCGTACGTCTCAATGTTATACCTTGGAAATCTTCAGCAACAAAATTATAAATATTCTTCCTATTATTACGTTGATCATTATTTATGTCACTAGAACAACCATCATCTGTATCGGTATTGTTTTGTTGTTGTAACTCTTCATTGATTATCGAATCTTTCGGTGTTGTTTTATCTTTTTTCTTTTGAACTTTCTTCCAAGACCTTCGAACATTCCATATTTTACTATTATTATTATTATTATTATGATTGTTTGTTGTAGCAACAATTTCAACGTCATTCAATAATTCCGGATTATGTTCAACTTGTTGTGTTAATAAATCACAAGTTTCACGGATATTATCTAATAAATACACCAATAATTCATGGGCATCTTGTTGATGGTTACCTTCAAATATTGAATTAGCATCACGTATAGCTTGTAATAATGCAACAGGTTGATATGGTTCATTTGAATCTTTCATTTCAACATTATGCATTGTTACATACAATTCATGTAATTTTTCTGTAACAATTTGAACTTTTGATTTTGGTATTATATTATTATCGATATTATTCAATGATAATAAATCTTTATTACTTGTACTACGCGAACTTGTACCAGTTATTGTACTTATATTACGTCCTAATGATGATGTTTTTGTTTTCGTTTGATTCAAACGTTGATTTATCAATGTTAAATCACCAATTAGATGATGCAAATTATGTAGAAATGTCGGTGCAAATCTCAAAGTGTATAATACACTATTCAAAAAACACGTATTACCCATATTTGATAACGGCGATACTGGCGATTCTTGTATCAAATGATCACCATTCGTATTATTATTACTACTACTACTACTACTACTATTGTTATTACAACGTTGGTCGGTTTTATAACCATTCAACATATCGCCTAACATTTGTCGTTTTGTATAATTCACCTCTTGAAATGTATGTTTACGTTTATTACCAAAATTATTACTATTACCAATAACAATAGTTTTTTTATTATTATTGGTTTGGTCAATATTGCTGCTGCCTTTCAATGATAGCTTGCTACTCACAGGTGTTGCTTTATTTTCTAGAACTGTCATCTTTTTTAGCAAACCTACAACGAATATTAACAATTATTTAGCAAATTGAGTCGGTTACGGCCTCTAGAATGCCGCTATTAAGGTCTCCAATAAAATACAGAACAACTAACCAACTTACATGTGTAATATGAATAATTAATATAGATTTTTATCAACAGAGATTCTTATTGGATTGTAATCAATTATGGACTTGATAATATTTTAATTAATAATTCGAAATATTCGATTAATAACCCAGACACCCACTTTTATCAATTAGATTCTTTAACAATTTTTTTTTACCAAAAAAAAAAAACAAAAAACCAACTTGGACAAGTATGGCTGTTAAGATGGCAGCAATGACTCTTAACTAGAGAATCAAAGATAAATAAGGTAAATCTATTCTTATACAATACAATAGATATGAATTTATGACGTCATAATCAAGAAAACTAAATAATTATTTTGCAAACTAACTATTATCAAAATTTACATTTATTTATACTTCTTCAGGTATATTGAGCTTGAGATATGATAATTATAAGTAAATATTACAAAAATTACATCTTTCTGTTGTAATAGTTGAACCTTGTAGATCGGTGATCATTTATCAATAGATATAGCGACATCTGTTAGATAAATAACCAAACTATTGGATTATGAGTGGGAAATTTAAATTATATTTTTTCAATTTTTGGATTAAATATAAAAAAAAACGGCTTAAGTAGATTTATTTGCTTAAAATAATACAAAATAAAATAGTTAATTATATAAAATAACAAATAATTTTTTTTTAAACCTATCGATTATACAAGTACAATTGTTTTTCTACAAAATTTTGATTAAGCTTATTGTTTTTGACTAATTTAATGTCTTTTTGATTGATAATAGTTTGTTTTTGCTTTAATGTAGAAATTCAAACAATAAATAATTAGATAGGCAATTCTGCAAACAATATACAGCGTGTACCTTGACGATGTAACTCCAACAGTTCTATGGCGGTTTAAATAGATACATATATATAAATTTTGGGCCTGAATTAAACAATAGGCTTCTTTCATAGGGACATAACCGGTATAGATAGACGTTTAAGCGTAATTGTTTTATAGAATTTATATAATAAGTAGATATATGTTTATATATATATATGTAAAAATAAATTATTTAAAATCAAAATTGTGCTTTTGGAAAAGTCTAAAGTAAATTATAATTATATTTATGATCAGTTAACCATCGTCCAATCGAATGATAATTCTTTTTAATCCATTCAACATTACTTCGTACTTTCTCGATAGCCACATCGAAAGCTTGACTAGAAGCGCCTAAATTATCTTTAATCTCATCTCTAAATCGTACCAACTAAAAAACAAAAAAATAGAACAAATAAAATGATATAACTTAAATAACATAACCTCAATAATACCTCTGATAATTGATATTCCGTATTCATATATTTTGGTAGACTTTTCACCATTTTACTGATGATATTGAAACCTTCACCATAACTACAATTATTTCCCGATTATAGTAGGCTACGTTTCAGGTCAAATGATGCACGTTACGTACACCGGCAGAATTTGTGACGCGCTACTCACTAGACTATAGTGGCTTGAATTTTGTTAGCAAGACGATTGGAAGTAGCGTCACAAATTCTGCTGTTGCAACCAAAGTGGATCATTTGATATGGAACGTACTATAATAATTATAAATTAATTATAAGCTTACTGTTTCAATAATTCATTCCAATTCTTTCTAAGGAAATCGAATGCCATTGTATTAGTAAGACTATTATCAGCGACCGATTGGAATACTCTATCAGCATCTTGGATTTTTATACTGGAATTATTTTGCAACAATAGTTCTAAATACCTAGAATTGAATATTTAATTTGATATTATGGTGTTAGCATTTCAATTAGGAAAATATTAGTAAAGAGTTATTATAATATAGATTTTTTTTTTAGACAATATAAATATATACCTTGATAATAGCCATTTTTTGGTTGTACAACCTAAAGCATCTAATAAAACAATTTTTTCAGATACGGAATTTGTTTGTAGATAAGCTTCATAAGCGAAATTCCATTCTGCTTCGGTACCTTCACGAATTGCTGTACAATAAACAATATCGCGCAAATTCGGTGGTACTCTAAATAAAATCAAATATTTCGAATTAAAAAAAAACTAGTGACCACGATCTTATAGACAGGTCTTGACACTAGTAGTAGTGGGGTGAACTCTTACGTTGTAAGACTTTATAGTTACTAAAATTGCCAGAAGGAGCGTCTTAGTAGAGGAGTTGGCCTCCTCTACTATGACGCTCCTTGTGGCAATTTTAGCAACTAAATTCTTACAACGCAAGAGTTTACCTCTACCAATGATAGTAAGATAGCAGTGTCAAGACCTGTCTATAAGACCGTGCTAGTGACATAGAAAGAGAATTACTAACGCAATATTTTTCTCCATCCAAGTTCTAAATCGATGATGTGCCTTTATAGCACATTCCGAATCGGACCGTTTACATGCCCATTCCAAAACGACTCGACGTATCTTCTGTTTTAAATAATCTTTCGAATAATAATCGTTATCGTTATCGACAGTTCGATAAGTTGTACGAAATATTGTTGTATGATATTCCTGACAAATAATTTCTTATATACAGTCTGTCTCATGACTGAAGTTCATCGATTGTCGATATACTTACTTCAAATAAACCAAATAATGGTGTTGTTATTAACATATCATTTAAATATTCTAATTTATTGAATGCAATCGTTGTTGGTACAAACATAATTAAATTATCATTAACAGCCATACGTGCTATCATTCTTAATGGTATATCGTAATCTAATAAATTCGCACGAGCTAAATCCATTGAATCACTAATTAATTGGGCACGTATTAATGGTGGCAAATCGATTATATTATTAATTAATAAACGCCAATTTGCTTCGTCATAGTTCACAATAAAATAACCTGTAACATAAATTTATATCAATTAGTTTTTCGCGACTTAAACTTAAATTCGCCCCCAACAAGGAGTTTACTATAATAAACGCCATTTGACGATACTATAATGATAAGAACTACTAACGAAATTTCTGCAAATGCCACCAATAGTGATAAGTGATAAACAAAAGGTCTAGGGAAATTAGTATGGCCCCCCAAATAGATATAAGGGAAAACAGTCTATATGAGGATATTTTTTCAATTTTTTATATCTTTCAAACTAATAATGATAGAGAAATGAAACTGACAAGGGATTATAACTAAGACTTCAAATTATATTATCCATTTTTTTTACGAATTTTTATCGATTCAATCTACCCTAAAAATTGATATAAATTAAATATTATTTTTTTTATCATAATTCTAGTAGAGATACAATCACGAATTAAATATATGTTATAGTACATTTCAAATACTATAACTTATAAAAGTTTGGTTGAAAAAAAATTGGAGCAATACAGAGTAAAAAAATAAAGTTTTATTTCTTACCCTTAACTACAAAGAAAAATCTATGGATATGCAACCAGTTAGATGCGAATATAGTGAGTGGTGGCATACTGGTTGCATATCGTTAGATTTTTTATCTATGGATATGCAACCAGTTAGATGACGCAAGTAGTGAAACGTGACATACTGGTTGCATATCAATAGATTTTTCTCTCTAGTGGGTGTAGGAATTAAAACTTTATTTTTTTACACTATGTTACACCAATTTTTTTTCAACCAAATTTTTATAGGTTATAGTATTATATAAGTACTATAACATATAATAAATTCATAATTGTATCTTTGTTAGAAGTATAATAAAAAAGATAATATTAAATCTATATCAATTTTTGGAGTACATTCAATCGATTAAAATCCATGAAAAAAATACATTATATAACTTGAAGTCTTAGCTATAATGCCCCGTTAGTCTCATTTCTCTATCATCATCAGCTCATGAGATATCAAAAATTGAAGAAAGACGCTCATGCAAACTGTTATTCCCTATATCTCAAGGTCAAGTTGAATAATCGAGCCCAAATTTGAAAAATCGTCAGCTTATGTTGAGATGATAGCTAAGCAAAAGTTTCAGTATAGGGAGACACTTTGCCATACTAATTTCACTTCTATATTTGAAATAGCAAGACCGAATGAACAATACCAAGACCACGATCAAAACTGAGAGATCAAGACCAAGACTCTTACGGTCTTTGCATTGCTCTCATCGCAATTGAAAACAAACCATGAAGATCTACGGATATCGATTGTCAAAGACTTCATCAACACAAACAAAACATGGAAACGGGCGGTACTACAGAGATATAAAAAATAATATGGAAGGCGTTTTTTTTTTTTAATTATCTCTTAATTGGTTAGAATAAAATAAGGGATGGAACATTGCAGACAAAAGGCTATTTATTAGACAAAAAATTCACTTACCTGTTTGATTGATATTGATCAAATACCATCCTGTTGTATTTAAATCAACGGTTAACATTGGTTCATTCTTTAGCCATATGGTCGGTTTGGTATTCTCGAAATCGGGATTTTCGGTTGTTACCAATGATATTGGTATCCACCATGTTGCATTATTATCGTGATTAGTTGTGAAAAAGAACCGTTTCTGGATAAACAAAAAAAATCGACCTATTATCAAAAATTATACAATTAAATAAAATTTTACTTGTGAAAGTATCAATTTCCGATTAGCATGATCGGCAATAGCTGTAACAACAGGAAAACCAGCTTGTTCAGTCCATGTATCCATTATTTGTTCAACAGTAACATTATCATCTAATTCATTATTTTTATGGGCTTGTTTTGTTAATGTTTCGAATAAATTATTACGATCGGCATTATTATATTGATAATTATTTAAATAATCGATAAGACCATCTTTGAATGTTTCTTCGCCCAAATAATGGTTCATCATACGTATGATACAAGCACCTTTAGCATACGATAATTCATCGAATGTCTGCCGTATCTGTTTATTATTATTAACATCAAATGATATTGGACGACTTGACTCGTAACCATCAATATTGAAAGCACGATTTGTTTCTGTTATTATAAATTCTTCTTTTATCTTCCAACTTGGCTCAGCCTTAAATTGAATTAATTAATAATTTTGTTTTTTAAATTAATCTAAAAAAAAATAATAATCGAACATGATCGACTCCTAAATATTGCAGATAAGTAGCAAAGCCCTCTTTCAACCATAAATCGTTCCACCATTTCGGCGATACCAAATTACCAAACCATTGATGGCCTAATTCGTGTCCTAAAATCGTTGCTATATCACGTTGATTATCGATATTCGAATTGTCTTGATCATATAACAAGGCACTCTCTCTATATATTATCAAGCCCCAATTTTCCATTGCACTAAATCCAAAATTCGGTATAGCTACAATATCGATTTTGTTCAATGGAAATTTTATATTAAAATAATCTTCGTAGAAATGTAGAATTTTCGGTGCTAATTCGGCTGCATACGGTGATTGATAAATTAAATTTTTACGCGACCAAATCTTTATTAATTTATCCGATGAACCGTATGCTTGTAAATCGCTTATAACAAAAGCTATAAGGTAGGTTGACATTTTCGGTGTTGCTTTAAATTGATCCCAGAACCAATCTTTACGATCAACACTGGAAAAAAAATAGATAAATTGCAAATTATACAATGTGTGTCTCAACGATGGGACCCCAAACAATTTTACGATAAACTAAATACAGCAACGCCTCCTGTAGGAGACGAATATACGACGTTCCCAAATTATCAATATACCATTTGATATAGATGGAGATAGATAGAGATGTGGAGAGAGAGCTGGAGATATATAGAGATAAAGAGAGGAGAACAAGAGAGTGCGAGGAAGGTTAAGACAGAGAGGAGAGCAGCTAAAGAGAAACACACGGAGAAAAGAGGAAGACGGAGAAAGAGTGATGTGAACAGAGAATAGCGGAGAGAGAGAGATAGAGAGGTGGATATAAAGATAGAGATACATGAAAAGGTGTGAAAATAGAGGTGAGAGACAGAGTAATGGGAGTGAGTAATTGAGAAAGAGATGGAAGAGTTATTTTTATTGAAAAAATAAAGATACATGAGAATTGTTAGAAGAGAGATAGAGATAGAAAGAGATATAAACAGCCATCTGTCAGTTTTATTGAGTTTGCCCTAATAAATCTTGGAGAGATATCGGCAATATATACAGCCTGATTCACAAATAACATTCCTCGGTCTGTAACTCTAGCTCTAGTTGAGGAAATGAAAAACGCACTTGAGGATTCCAAGTGTGATGTCTAGACAACATTTTGACAATAAAATGGTTCCTCTAGATTTTCGGGAAATGTGGAAAATTAATATTATTTATAAGATATTATAAATTTTTTTCTAATTTTGTCCGCTAGGGCAACAGTTGCAGACCATGATACCCATTTGTGAACCACGCTGTATATAGATATGTTCTAAAGGTTATTCACATTTGGCAGGACATAGTAGAGGTAACTGTTCGATTTACGGTCGATTATACTTAATGGAATAACGCGATGTGTTGGGGCGGGTCAAACTATTATTAGCTCCGCCCATGTCCTTACAAATGCGTAACACTTATATTTATAATAGATGGATGAACTTACTCTAAATACGATTTTTCTAATGGCATATTTGATATTGTTGTTGAATTGGATGGTCGGGCTATACTTATTGAGAAATTCGCTTTGAATGATGGCTCATCGAAACATGGAAATGCTCGACGTGCATCTGTCGGTGAAAATTGTGTACTCGCTAAATATCTAAATAAATAAAATAATATTTAAATTAAAACAAAACGATAGATTCAATATAAATACTTGGTAGTATTGTCGTAAGGATCTTCATATTGGCTACGATAGAAACCTTGCAAATGATTATCTAAATGTCCAATAAATAATAATTCCAATTCGTACATATTATTCTTTTCTAAATTCCCATTTAAATCGATTCGATATTTTTCACCAATCATATAATCTTGATTTGTTATTCTCAAATAATTATTACTAGTATCACCAAGTTTTTTTATACGCACCGATTGTTTATCAATTTCAATATTTTTAACATGGAATATAATCACATTGGTTTCTTCTTTTATAAATAAATTCATTGTTATGCCACCATTTGTCGTTAAATTGTTCAAAAACGGTATCAATTGCAATCTACAATAATTATTTAACAATCACAAAGTGACGTTATATTACAGAAATAAGTCGACGCGGGTTCGAATCCGGCTCGAGACAGTTACACTTTTTTTTCAATTAATTATTGTTTGGACTTACCTATATTGTGTCGGTTCGATATTTCTTGGTAATCGTTCATCGATATTATCATTATTCCGGATGAAATTTGGATTAATTTCGATATTCGATACTTCATTAGTATTTTGATGGCGATTATTATAAAATTGTTTCAATTCACAATTCGTTCTGGGTATTAAAAAAAATACAATTAAACCTACAAGTACAGCTAATAGGATTGCACCGATTGCCATTAGTGTACATAAAGCTTTCGATATAATTAGATTGTTGGTTTTATTTGGATTGACGGTATATTTTTTCTGATGGCTATTATTTTCCAAATCGCCGGATGTTGGCACACCTATTAGAAAAACAAAACAGAAAATTATTAATAATAATTACGAGGTTAACGAAAAAGTTAAAATAGATCTATTTATTTATTTATATAAGTGGATATCGATAGATTGTTGGAATGCACATATTGCATTCGTCCATTTCTATCAATAAATTGTTGTATCAATATATATAAATAATTCTGTATTATAAATCTACAATTTATTGTTGTATAATCGATATTCTATAAATAAAACCACATATCCATCTCAATCTTTCTAACCGTAAAAATTAGAAATGAAGATCAAGATAGAGATTATTTACCTTTATTCTATTCACAAATAATGAAGAAATTCAGTCAACTGTTTAATTTCAATAATAAGATCAAATTGTTTTGTTTTTTTCTGCGAAAACTCCATTATTTATATGTAGAAACAAACGCTTGTCTAAATTTTTTGATAACTCTTATCTATTATTAATTTTATTTTAATATCGTGGAATTAACCTCGATTTAATCGACTGATAAACTTAATTTATAAAAATTGTTCAAGAATACAATAGCGGATGAAGATGAGGATTTGTCTAATCAGGCGATTTAGTATCAATTATTTAATTAGACAAAGAAAAAATGTAGAATCTCTATAACAAGATAGAGATGGAGATTAATATTTATGTACGACAAATAATAAGTAGTTTTATTAGAGATATGAGATCCATTTTAATCAAGGATCCTCATCTTTATCCACAGAATTTTTATGATAAATCAAAAAAAAAAAAAAAATTGAATGATCTTTGATTTCTATCGGTATAATAAAAATAGTCCACATCTTTATCCTCAAAATGATGATAAAAGAAACAAGAGAAATCGATAGATTTTTGAATGTTAATATTTTTCTATGGATAAAGAAAAATACAGTAATTATGTACAGGGTCGTCCAAGTTTCACCGCCACTCTCAAAAATCACCCTTATTTATAATCGTAGCAAAGTCAAATTTGGAAGTATTAAAGACACACAATTACACTATAGATTAGTCTAATTTATAATTGAAAATTCCATCCAATTACGCAACAATTTGATCAATAAATCTATATTTTTTTTCATATCTTGAAACAGGTCCGGATTAGGACCAATAACCAATAAGTACGGCCCTGAGCTTACCGCTCGTTTTTACCTGTAGAGGTCTTTCCAGGAAAAAAGTTCTATATTTTCCTTAACAACTCGATGTTTTTACAGAATTGTTATTGAAGCTCAACGGTATCGATGGGTATAAAAAAAATTATATTGAAAAAATTTGAAAATCGATCCGATATTTTATAATTTAAAGATAAATTAACAACGCGGTCTTGTAGTAGACATATATAGGTATCATATGTGCAAATTTCAGATTTTTCCCTATGTAAATAAGGGTGATTTTGTGGGTGGTGGTAAAACTTGGACGACCCTGTATATTGTGATATAGAGATGAAGATTGGTATTCAATTTTAATAAGAGAAAGACGACAAATATAGAATTTGTATTACAAGATAGTGATGAAGATTGATAAAATAAATAGTACAACAGTGATGTTCTATAACAAGTTTAAACTTAATCTGCATCTTTATCTCTAGCTCATCTCTACTATCTATATTTGTATATTCTCTATGGATAAATATGAGGATTTCTTGTAAGAATACAATCAATTCCTATATAGAGACGTATTTTTGAATATGGTTAGCATATGTTTTTACTAGAAAATTGATCTTGCTACTATTTTGACCTAAAAAAAACAAAAACAAAACGTACTTTGCCAAATAAAAAATTAGGTCAAATTACAATTTAAATAACCTTTAAAACGACATTTAACTGTGACATTAGTTTAATAAAATCCAAAAATTGGATCCACCAAAATATTCTACAAATTGTCCGTTAAATCGAAATCGAAACCTAATAATAATTAAATTGAGTAAAGGGGGAGGAAGAAAAAAAAAAAACAGTTGCCAAATAATTGGGATTTGGAAACAAAAATAAATTACCATGATTGTATTGCCCGACCATTTTTTGTTTTTTTGTTTTTTGTTTTTTGAAGATGTCACAATGTCACAATTAATTAACACATTTCACTATTTATTTTAACAACGTTCTGAAAAAACAAAAAACAAAAAACAAAACGTTGATTTTCAGTAAAATTCAGGACACGTCCGGTATTTCCTATCAACAATACTCGATTTAACAAAATCCGTGCAAAAACTAAATCGACCAATAACAAGCAGGATTCCAGCAGGAGTGTGCTATTATTATTTGTCGTGCGCATACTTTCCCTCTTATTATTATTATTATTATTTTTGTATCATTAAAACCGAAAAAATTTAATTCACGTACTTACTTAATTAACAATTAAAATTAATTATTACTTAATTCTTCTATTATTATTATTATTATTATTATTATTCCAATTTTATTTTTAACTATATGAATTATTTAGCTCCTGTATAAATATGACTTGCGTAACTCTCATATATGAGGTAAGAATTATGAATGTGTGTGGTATGTAGGTATTGGGAAGATTTTTGATGGTACTAAATTTGAAAAAATTAGATTCTTATTGAATTTGTCTTTTAACAATTATAGAAATAAATAAATAAATTAAACAGTTGCTTGTATAATTTGATCATAAAATTTTTAAGTGATTTGTTTACAAACATTCAATGCGGAAGTTGAAACTCTTCTAGTTTTGGTTTCGTTAAATTCTATTTGGAATTTTAATAGTATTGTTGTTAATTCTTTATTATTATTATAGAGGCAATAATCTTCATCTTCATCTCACAATTATATAAGAATATGTTTAAATTGATTTTTGAGTGCTGAATTTCATAGAAATCTTGACCCATCTCAAAATAATTAAAATATATAATATACAGAGTGTCTCACCATCAGGGTTTTTGTTAGCGTTCTCACTATTGTGGAATGGAATGGAATGGAACGGTGCGGAAATTTGTAGACCCCGCACATTTGAGCGGAATCCCGCGGAAAAATTGACATTTTCAATTAATTTCAGACATTAAACGCACTGGCGTTATAAGGAACAGCACGGAACAACACGGAACAGAACGGAACAGAACGGTACGGAATGAAATTGCTTGGCTTAAATAATGGTTATTAATCAATTAAGGGAGTCTCATATCGAAATGCGTTTTCGTCTCAGAATTTAATGCAATAAACCTTCTTTCTGCTGTCTATAACTTTCGAGACAGTCTATAGAGTACATACATACAGGCTGGTCCACCAGAGGCATTTCCGGTCTTGTAGGAAATCAAATTTGCAATTCTAAAGTTTGAGATATCGTTTCAACGTCAAACTGTTCTCTAAAATTTAGAGAACAATTTGACGTTAAAACGATCTAAAGTGCGTTATTTAGAGTCTAAATAACGCACTTTAGATCGTCGAGTCCGTTAGGAAAGCCTCTGGTGGACCGCCCTGTATACGAAAATATAGTTTCACCAAAATTCATCGGGAATTTTGCAAGTATCGTGGAAATGTTTGTTTTCCAGAGTCATATCGATAACAAAAAAAAATCGATTTAGCAAACTAACTCACTATAACGATATTTTGTCTAAATCGAGGTTTTGTTCTAAGCGATTCTACTTATTTTCCATGTTACTCGAATCAGTGCTGGAATAGTCTGCGAGCGTTTTTTGAAAGCCTCATTTGGAACGCCCACAAAAAACGCTGTATACCCAAATTGTGGAACACTCTGTATATAATTAATGAAATTTGATCCCAACGTATTTCTAATGTGGATGTGAACCTTATTCGATATTTTGTAAAATTTAATCGACACTTTTTGTTTTTCATAAAAAAATTTTATTCAGTTGTTTATTTATTTAGTAATGTGCATAAATAAAATTATAGCAACTATAAAAAAATAATTTGGATAAACAGAAACAGTGTAATTTCACCTACAGAGATTTAAAAAAAAAAAAAAAAAATAACAATCCGTGAATCATATGATCTTGACTTGATTTTGATTAACTTGCAACAATAAAAAAAAAATACCTCAATACAACGGTCGTCCCATTTACGATATCGCTAATTCGTAAATAACAAAATAGAAGTATCATTGAATCATAATTCTAGATTAGAAAGATACAGTGCCGGACTCGCCAAAAGACCGTATAGGCCGCGACGCAAGGATAAATAATTCAGATAGGCAAAAAAGAGAATGGGAAGCACACTTCAAGTTGCCTAATCACAAAAAAACAATAATTTTTTTGCAATTTGTAGTCTTTAAAATTCTAAACCCGACCCTGTCTTCAAGCCGAAAACTGCAAATGTTCTCCTTTCTTTTCCTTTATAAAAATCTACATTTTTTCTCTTCTGAGCAGAAAAACTGAGAATGTACAAACAAATAAAATTACTGAGCATAGAGAAAAATAAAATCTCGGATTATATTGATTCCGACTATCAAAAATTTTTTGTTCCAACAAACTAGACAAGCGCGTCTTCACTTTTGCAATTTTGAGTTAAATCCGGCTCTGTTTTTTTCTTTTTTTGTTGTTTGAAAATGTTTCTTTTCAATTTTCAAATGTTTATTTTTATTTGTCATCCTGTATGTATTTCTAAAAATAAAAAACAGAACCAGTTTAAACAAACACATATACAGCGTGGTCCGCCAAAGGCGCTCCTGCTCTTATAGCGACTCTGGTTCTAGTGGA
>JAZBGX010000572.1:0-12804 GCA_037414775.1 Zonitis immaculata | reverse complement strand
TGATTAAATACAAGTATTAAATTAGAAATGATTGTAGGAAATTATTACCAAGGGTGTGTCTTATTAACAGGTCATTCGTATAAATTTTAAATCGCATCATAATAATGAGCAGTTACAGTGAAACTCTCTTTAACGCACATTTCCCTGTCCCAGTCCAGTTTGGTCAGGTCAGGTCTTGTCATGTCAGATTATTGAAATATTATAAAATCTTGCTGATTTGATTCACACATTTCAGTGACTCATGTACAGGACTCAATTCAACTTTTGAAAATGAGCACTCAATATGTATTCCATATGGCCAATGGATACCCCATGAGTTATCATCCTTTGAGCTTCAAGTGAGGGTCGAAGTATGCATGCAGTTACTGACTTTTCGTCGAATGTATGAATGGCTGCTCATAACCTTGTTACCGGCGATGAGAAGTGGATATTCTATGTTAATCACCGAATAAACGCCAATGACTTGGATTTGGATAGAAGGGCCTACCTGTACCTGAATTGTTGTTAGGTGTTGCAAAAAAAATATATAACAGGAGGACAAGACAAAGTTTATTTTCTCCACGACAAAACCAGACTACATTATATAGAGAAATCAACTCGTGCAAAAAATTTCGATTAAGGCTGAAACGTACTTCCTTATTCGCCATACTCTCCAGACTTGGCGCCAACTGATTACCCATCTATTGCGTTCTTTATCAGAAACCCCAAGAATTGTACGAATCAGGGATTCAATTTCTAACAGAACATTGGCGGCAAATCGTTGAATATTTTGAACGGACACTTTTCGTTTCCTCACTCGTGCCCGTCCAAGAGACGTTCTACTGTATTATAATTATTTATTTATTGTATTTGAATAAAAATCTGATATCTATTATTATTTTAAAATTGCATTCGATTCAATGATAACAATAATCTATTTTTGGGAAAAAATTCTTTGATTTTTCAGAAAAATCAACATCTTACATGATATTTATTTGTGAAATTCTTTGAAGTTTGAGACGATTCTATGTTTGATTGGTGCCAAACGACAAACCATATTGTTGTTGTCTTTTTTAATTGTCTAATTAATTTTTGTTTGGTTCTAAGTTGTATTTTTTTTTTTTTGAAAAAATTTTGTTCAATTACAAGCGGTATATTTTTATATTGCTCGGTTTCTTTTAATATTTTATTTTCCATCATATAACATTAATGGTATAATTATTGTTTTATAAATAGTTTTGTTTATTTTCCTGGTTAATTACTAATTAATGTTATTATACAGAGTGTGTCAAAAGTTGGGGATACAATTCGTACTCTCTTCAAAGTTGTTTATTGAATAAAACGCTAAAACAGGTCGATTTTTCTAATAAAAATCGAAACTATACTGAGAAGATGCACAGCAATAAACTAAAATCGACCTGTTCCAGCGTTTCATTCGAAAATACGAATTTTATTCCCAACTTTTGACACGCTCTGTATAGTCTTGTTTGTATGTGTGTGTGTGTGTGTTTCTTATTTTACAAAAATTAAAGAATTTATCAAAACCTTCTTCATCAGTTAATTGAAATTGTTTATACAATAACAATAATTATAATAATAAAACTATTTTTATAACGGACGAATATATCGAGTTTCTTACGTTATAAAAGAATTTTTGAATACACACAGACACAGTCAAATTATTTATTTATATTCCGTTATTTAAATGAAATAGGATTAGAAAATTATTGAGTCATCTATTAATTGTTTATAATTTATGTAAACAAAAGAAAATTATTAATAATTAAAGTTATATAGTGTTTTTTTTTTTGAATCAATAAACTCGAATGGTTCCAATTCAATTCTATAACGTTTGTTACATTAAGGTTTATTTTTTTTGTTTGTTTTCATTTTGTTTATTTGGTCGATTAATTTCTTCATACGTCGAGACTTAATAAATTAAAATAGTAGAAACAAAAATAAAAAGTTTATTTCTAAGTCACGTTGTTTTATGTTTGCAAATTCTTAAATAGCACGAAAGAATCAACAGCAGATGACTCGAATATTGCATATTTAACTATACTTTCAATTGTTTTTGGTAAATTTTGCTTATATACACCGTGTATCAATTGAAAGAATCACCAACAAAAGTATAAAAAATATCGAGTTATGAGACAGACTGTATAAATTGCAAAATTGAAAATTTGCCAAATAATAACTTGGACACACAGGACGTACATTTGTGAGATCATAAATATCTCTATCTCACTCGCAAAGAGAGACAACGGTCCCAGTACGTACGTAAGGCACAGCGTACTTTTACGCACGTATTGGCTCCGTGGTCTTTCTTTACATAAATGCGGGCGAGATAGAGAAATTTGTGATTTCGGAATTGATTGATATTTGGAAAAATTATAATTATATAGTGAAAGTAGAAAGGATTATACTGCTGACATTATTGCAATTGTGTCAGGACGTATCTTTATTTTGCTCTGTTTATTTGATGAATTTATTTCTGACACTCGATATTTTATAATCAAATATGGAATTAAGAGTTTATTTATGAGTCATCTTCGCAAATTCTTAAAGAATACAAAATCAACAACAGATGATTCAAAAATTACATATTTACACAATGGTTTAAAAATTTTTAGGTGATTGATTATACATTTTTGCATAGAAACAACTAACAGTGTGTTCCAATTGAAACACTCACTCATTAAAGAATAAATCATCTCGAGTTGTGGAGCAGACTGTATAAATTGCACAATTGAAACACTTACCACAAAAGAACAGGACAACATCCAGATATCTATCCAATCGTGAGACAGACTGTATAAATTGCAAAATTGGAAGAGAAAAGTATCTCGAATCGTGAGATACACTGTATTTAGTATTTACTAACAAAAAACATAATTATGACAAGCGTGGTGAGACAGACTGTATGTGAATTGGAAACTTTCTAAATAAAAGAGTGCAAAAAATAAACAACGACATTGACATACATCAGAAATTGATTGATATTTAGAAAATTCAAAAATCGAGTAGGATGAGTTTCTTACATTTCAAAAGAACCATGTTGCTGACATTGCAAATTATAGACATTATTTGACGGATATTCAGAGCTGTATTACTTTTATTTCCGGAATTGGAATTGTTTTTTTTTGGTCTATTGCAAGTTCAGGGCCGTACTTATATGTATACAATAGATTAAAATCAAATATGGAAAAAAAGTTTATATAATTAGTCATGTCATTCTGTCATCTTTATTAATTTCCAAAGACAACCAACAACAGATGATTCAAAAATTACATGTTTACCCAATTTCAAGGTTTTCTTTCTCTCAATACAGGGCCGTCCAAGTTTTACCGCCCCCCCCCAAAGTCACTCTTATGTACACAGGTAAAAATCTGAAATTTGTACATACATATCTCAATTGAAGTTCTACCCAATAAAAATTGTGAGACAGTCTGTATAAATCGCAAAGTTAGAACACTTACCACAAAAAAAATCATATCGAACCGTGAGACGGACTGTATATAGATTAAAAATTGTTATTACGACAAAAATTCCAAATTTTAGTAGTTGGGGTTTATGCAATTTCAGAAAGGATCATGTCGCTGATATTGTAAATTATAGAGATTATTGGATTGATTCTGGGTCTTTTTTTGACATGTAATAATTAATTGTAAATCAATTGCGTCAGGACCGTATTTGTATATTTTTGGAGGCTATCACAATTCGATCAAAATACAATTTTTTTGATAAACTCTGATGCGACCTGACGATCCAAGGACATCAAACAGACGACTTGAAAAAAATCAACGTCATTGACTTCTTTATGATAATAAAAAGTCAACTCTAACTATATTTGTTTAAAACAACATCAAACAAGCTGAATATTAACAATTATACAGACTGTCCCAAAAGAAATACACAGTAGAGATACTAAATGAAATTCAATCTAATTAATACACCCACAGTTAGATATTAATTTATTAGATTTATACGGCACTTTTCGGCACAGAAATACACTCTCTCGTCTGCTGTCGATTCTTTTTGGGACAGCCTGTATATTATCGCAGATGTGCTTTAGTATTCAAGCAATGAACTTTGATATAATTCCAAATTCTATGCCGATGAATCAGAGATTTTCCATTGATTGATTAAGGAATTCCCTTTAATTTACATTTCAATTATTTTCGAAAATTTCCAGTATCGATTGTAATATTTTTTGACCTTGTTGCCTATACAACTCAATCAAATATTAATGAATTATTATTAATTCAAGATAAATTACTGTATTTTTAAAGAACTAATCAATGATAATGTGGAAAATTTTTCTTACAAATTCATTAATAAATAAATTAATTAATTAGTAAGAAATAAATTTATGAATGAATTTTAGAATATTTTTAATAATTTAATTAGAAACTACTTACACGAATATTCAGTCTTGCCAACCATTTTAAATCCAATAATTGAAGAACTTATTGATTAATTAACAAAATAAACATTTGAACGCAGAACAAATTCAAGTCCAAGCTTTTCAATGAACGAATGGTTTGGTTAAATGTCGCACGGTATATTTATTCCATTCTATTTGTATGAATTATTAACACAACACAGCACAATGTGCATTGACGTGTGTATATGAATATAATTTTTTGATTTGTAAAAAAAAACAACACCAAATAATTATTAAGGAAAATTTTCGAAATCGTGTATAATAGGCCCCGGTTCGCCTACACGCTACCATTAGACATGTGAATTTATAAAATTGTAACCTTCTATTTAATAAAATTCGAAAAATAATAACAGAGAACATTCACTGAATTTTTCAACAGAAACACAAATGTTCACTCTGCTGTATATAATTTTTGATTTTACGCTTAAAAAAAACAACAAAAAACCGAAATTTAATACAAAACAAACAAGGAGAGAAAGTGTTTTTATTAAAGTATACTTAATACTTAAGTCTAACAAATAAGATTAAAATATATGAATGTATTGTTTTCTTTTTATATACCATTTTGTTTTATTAGATGATGTCATTTTACGAGGGTACACGATAACAAATGATTTTTAATTGCATATACTTAATTAGAAGAATTTTGAAGCAGTAGTACCAAAATTTACAATCATAATAATGTGTAGAATCGAAAATTTTTGGTACTACTGATTTATTTAACCATCATGCATGACTCGATTATGGTCACGATTTTGTATTTTTAATTATATCGGTTTTATATAGTTTTTCCGGCAATACAACCGGAAATTATCCAATGGTAACAAAAATATTATTATTATTATTATTATTATTGCATTACGTAAACTCTAAAATAAATAATTTTTTTTTTAAAAAGTGGTTGGTTAGTTGCAGGGCTGACCGACCGGGACGCCGTGCAATTGCCCTGTGGACCGCCACTGGATCTCAAAGAATTAATTAATTAATTAATAATAATCTTTGTCGTACATACTAAAAGTAGCTCTAATGTTTTTTTTTTCACAAAAATATGCTCGTATAGAAAAACAATTGTGGCCGAAGATCCCGGCCTGCACCACCCCCACTTAGTACGCCCCTGGTTAGTTGGTTATGTTTTAAAATAAATCTGACGAAATTGACGCATTAGGAGTGTCCCTCTTCTAGGCTAGCATAAAAAAAAAAATTGCATCGATTATATTAAACTGACCCTGATGTTCTAACAATTTCAGTATTATGCAATAATGTAGATACAGAGTGAGAGAGATATACTAGTAATGTCATATTTTTATTAATAGAATTGTATTTTTACTTGAAATTGCAAAATATAAAAAACAAATGCCACCACAAACAAGGAAATAAAAAAAATATATTAATAATACTTAATTATTAGAATTTTTCTAAATTTAATTTATTACATTGTACGGATCTTCCGCAGCAATATTATTACCATTGTATTACGCGAATATTCTTTCTAGCGTAACGTTATGAATTCTACAGGTTTTATTATTATTATTCTGTTAGAATAAGAAATTTCGACGACAAAATCCAAACTGTAATAGAAAATTTATGGAAAACTCTTAAAATTTCATAAGAGAACCGCCAATGTTCAGTGTGGTGGTCATAAATTAAAAATAAAATAAAAGAACCCGACCAAACGCATTATTTCTATAGTCACGTATAGTGAGCATTATTTGTTTAAAAACTGCCTACAAAGCAGACACAAGATATCAACTGCTTCTGCAACTGAAATACCGAACGAATTCCGTACTACTGGGCTCGCTGAAAAAACTAGTTCAGAACTATATATAATTTTACGGTTCCAGTTCTCTGTTCGAAAATCGTTAGAACTAGTTGAGAACCGGTACAGAATTGCAACAGGAAAGTTTCGAGCTCGTATAGAATTGATACGGGAAGGTAGAAGAACTGAAAATTTGCTCCAAGATTTTACTGGCGATAAGAGATCTTCCGCGTAATTTTGCGCTAACAGAAGACTTACGTATACAATTATCAAAAATTACAGGATTTTATTGGTTTCAGATATTTTAAAGTACCTATAAAAAATAAATATACAGTTATGAAGATTTAAATCAACTTATCAATGGCTGAAAAGATGAAAATTTGTCTTATAGTTTTCAGTTCCTGGAATTTCTAGATAATATGATTTCGAAACTCCCGCAAATTCAATCAGGCAACTAACAATCAACGCTCCATCGGCGATGTGACAAAACAGACCTACTTTTTGATATATAGAGTGACAGGGGGCTGATTTAAATTCATACAAAGTAGCGCTGGTGGCGTCCTCTACAACAGAGGTGTATTTTATATCTATAGCTCCAATTATTGAATAAGTAGAAATTAATTGGATTTTTTGGACGGCAAAAGCCCAATACGGACCTGACTATATCTAGAAAACAAGTGCACATATAAATACATATATGCTTTTTAATGAATTTATTCACATTAAAATCGAATAACAATTAGGTATACAGAGTGTACCAAAGTAACTCGCTACTGGTGCTAATTTTGTTCATTTTAGGAGCTACAAGTTCGGTGAACTCGATTGCAAATATAAAAACGTACTTTTTTATGTTTGTTTTAAACGGAACACCCTATATATTTATTATTATCGCAAATGAAAGAATACAAGATACTGGAAGGACACATAAAAATATTACAAGCTATATATGTATCGATGGCACTTTGTTATATTTCTATTGATTATACGTTTAATAAACAAATGTTAGGCATACGAAAACAGAAAAAAAAGTATCGAATTACAAATGAGACTGAAATTTCCGATTTTGAGTCGCCATACAGTCTGTAAAATTTTTCAATAATCAACAGGAAACTACATCCGTATATATATTTATTATTATTTTACCAAATCTTTTGTCACATGAATCTTTGGATAGAACAATAATAACAAAAAAAAAATGTATATACAGTGGAACCTCCTTAACTGGCACCACCCCCCCGCTAATGACTGAAGATTTTCTAATTTCCCATAAAGCGAAACGTCGGCGTCGATTAGCGGCAGCTCTTTTGAAAGAGCAGAGGCGCAATACTTACAATTAGTTCGCCAGTTGCTATTTTATCTTAAGAAATTCACCTCTCATAAACGGACGCCATAAAAATTTGACCAAAAAAAAAAATCTGAGTGTGTATACTGTACGGTTAAAAATCATTGAAATACAGACTTTTGATGTTTTGCAAAACAATAAATCACAGAAGAGAACAGTAACGGATTTGATTTTAAAGGCGCCCCAGGCTCTGATATGGCGCCCTTGTTGTAATCTCATATGTAGAGTACCAGCTAGTACGATGGTTAGATAAAAAATTTCTGACCAAAACCTGCGCTTAAAAATCTTCCCATTTGCACCACAGACTTTCACATTTTCGAATACTTTTTCGGTGGGCACTTTTGCCCAAGTCTGCAAAATTGACATTTTTATATTTCTCCTAAAAATGGAATTTTCCAAATTTTGGGAAGAAGTGCTGAAGTCTGAAAGGACCCAAATGGTTAGAATCATAGAAGATTCCTTTTGTGTTTAGGCAAAAAAAAAAACCGAGACCGTGATCTCCCTTGCAGATGGAGCTTGTTTGTTACTGGTTCTTCCTTGTTTGTCCAGTATTTTTAATGGAGTTCAGTTTGGAGCGTACAATGCTGGATCCAGGTATTTCCCATTGCGACTTTCCGTTGTAGTTTTTAATTCGGAGTCAACAAAAGCCGCACTCACCTTCCACCGTGCTGATAATTTTCTCATACCAAAGATCTCAGATCGGCGATCGTTCATGACGGTGTCGTGGACTTTTGGATGATTATTCTAGTTGTCGCCTATTTTGGTTGTCCAGGACCCTACCAATGTTACCTCCAACTTTGTTTTCTTTAATTTTTATACAACCTTGATGAAAAAAATATTTCACCACGGCTCGCACTTGGTACTTCAGCAAATTCAAAAAAAAAATGACACTAGCAAATTCTGTAAAATGCCAAAGGGCATAGTCGAAATCATTAGCCAGCGCCATCTTTTGGAAAGACCAGAGACTTATCATCCAAACCTCGTATAAATTATAATTGAAAATTGATTGAAATGAATCAATATTCAGTTTTTAGCGGCTTCAAAATTTTGGTTTCTCCCGTTAAAATTGTGACAGCGTAAGTCTCAATCCACCACTGACGACTTAATGCACACTTGTCTCTGTCAAGCGATATTTCTTTGAATGCAGACACTCTCCGTTGCCCCAAGAGAGGTTCAACTGTACATTTAAATATTGGACTACATATTTTTGTTTCGTATAAATTTCAAATCACATCATGACACATTAAGTGTCTTAGAAATAATAACAAAAAAAAAAAAAATCGTCATTTTAATTGCCGCGTTTACAACATAATTTCTCATATGATTTACATTTTTTTTTGTTTTTTTTTTTGTAATCTAAAAATTATTAATCTAATCTGGAAAACTCATTAAAAATTATTTAATACATCAAAAATTATAAAACATTTTCTAGAGCGCTACAACTAGATTGGGATTGAAAAAAAAAAATGTTCTCACAACATTTTCCAAAACAAATGAACACATCATATTAATGGCGGTTGATTTATTATGGAATAGAAGGGAAACAATGAAATTAAGGTAAATGGATCTATAATATCTAATCGGCGGAAATCGTCGATATACTGTAATTCTACCCTAATTTTCTTCTCTATAGGGTGTGTTCGTTTATTTTAAGTTGGCCTAGATTTCTATTTTCTATACAAAACTCAATGCCTTCTAAGAATAATTGTGTCAAATTCAATTCGTTTTTACGTATAAACACACCCTTTCAGTATTTGAAGGAAGTAATAAAATCCTCTGTTAATTTAACGTATAGAAATTAATTTTTCTTTAAAAAATTATACTCGTCACACCCCATATAACAGATGGAATTCAAATGGCGCCATGTAACATCCCCTAGTTATAACTCAAAAACCCTTTGCGGCACTTTTTCCAAAGGGTTGTTTTGTTTTTAACAAATTAATTTCTCGAAACTATAAATTATACCAGGTGTTGTGTGTGTGTGTGTGTGTGTGTGTGGTGGTGGATGATTTCCATGATTTATTTTCAAATTCTTACCTTAATTATTGTTTGTAGAATTGCAATTTGTTCTTGTAAATTAGAAACAATTGCAGATTATTGCAGTGTTTTGTTTTCGTTATAGAACTGCTTTGTTATATGGAATTCGTTTCAATACTTAGCAGGACCGGACTTGATATAACGAAATAATGTATAAACTTTATAAAATAACAATTTATTCGAGCGAAAATGGAAAAATTTATTTATAATTGATAGTAAAATATATGATTGGAAATTTATGGAAAACTCTAAAAAAATTTATTAGAAAACCTCTAATATTGTGCGGTTTCCATTGGAATCGTCAGATTTTATGATTAATTTTTGACACGTCCAAATTTCGCAATTCTTCCTGGAATTTGTTACATGACGGAAAAAGAATTATTCCTTAATATGAAACTGAAGATAGAAGGAATTATGAAAATCAAGTGGAAATCGACTTCCTGAAAAATAATATTATTGCGCTATAGAAAAATCGTTGAATTTCGGCGGAAAATTCTCAAGTAATTCAAGATAATCGAGTGGAAATTTACTGAAAGCTAAAAAAAATTACAGTTAAACGGGCACCTCTCAATACCGGACACTTTTCTGACATATAGAGAAATTAACGTAAAATTACCTCTCTACAACCGACACCGACAGTGTCGGTTACTTCTGTATAACGAGCAGAAGCAAACTTTCTCTGGAATACGCTAATGCGGAAATTTCCTAAAGCTGTAGAGGCCATAGTTACAAAAAAAAACAACCCTCAATACAAACTAAGATGGCATCTATTGAGGAAAAGTTCCTTGCTATCGAAGAAAAATAAAGAAAATTGGTGTAAAATTTAAACGTATACAATTAGTTTTCAACTGACAGAGCAATGAATTGGAAAGTCTCAAGTCGCTGAGATTATGAAGAAAAACGAGGAAATTCTCAAAAAATTATATTAACAGTCACTTCCTCATAACGGACAGTTTCACGTTCCCCACAGCTGCCCGTTGTTGGGAGGTTCTACTGTATAGGAAAATCGTGAAGGTTCAAGAAAATCAATTGCGTAGAACTACGATTTTTCCAAGATCACAATTTTCCGAGAAAATTTACACCAAATTAAACTTTTTTTGAATCAATAGAAATTAGAAGAATGATTTAAAAAAAAAAAAAATTACAATTTTTCCAAACTCCAATAATATTTCGAACTCCACCTCCAACCACTGAAACTTTGTTTATTATTGGCCGATATCATAGTACGTCTTATCCTAAAAGATGACAGAGATACCAACCCACAGCAATAACAACAAAAAAAAAAAAAAACAGGACAGAGGACAGGATATATTTACATCAAATCTCATTTGTAACATTTATTTAAATAGTTAGTATGTTTGTTGTAAATGTGTTTGCGGTTGCAATTAGAATTCTGTATCCACAGCTAATTTGATCAATTAATTAATTAAATTTGAGTAATTAATATGCATTTAATTAATTCAATAAAAACAGAAATCGGTAATAATTCAACAAATAATCCAAATCCAACTATAACCGAATCAACAACAACAATAATAACGAATAATAATGATTTAATTAATTATCTATCGTATCCGATTTTTACACAAAATTATAATATAAAACCGATAATAAATTGTAATAATAACGAATTTATTGATAATAATAATAATAATAATAACAATCGACAAAATTCACCACCGCCAATATCGCATTTTCAAGATTTCTATTATCAAAGACGATTAGATGAAAATATTGGAAATACCGAATTCTATCAACAACATTCAATTGTTAATAATAATAATAATTCGATTGTTGATATAAATGCGAGTATTATTGATGAAAATCGATTGGATTGTTCGAATGCTGAGGAAAACTTATTATTGGATGATGCAACGGGTGAGTTTGTTTTTTTTTCCTTCTGTAAAATATTCGCCAAGGTTTGATTGAAATCAGTGACATAATTCCATACCAAACGGCTCTTTTGATCTTCATATTTTCGTTGGTCTAATTATTTTACAAGTCTTTATGTTTAATTTCGATTTAATCGTCCCGAACAATTACAAATTCTAGACCTCACACGATCTGATTATTATTATTATGACACTTTAGAAATGGCCGAACATCATCCCCTAGATTAGAAAATAATTTAAAATCACTTAATATCGATATGGATTATTACTAGAATTTGATAAATTATGTTTCGTATCCTTGTTAAATATTTATATTTATGATGAGTCTCAACCCCCAACAGATGGGTCAACATTTGACTTGACTTGACTTGACATCCACAAAATCTGTCCGGTTGCTGTTTTTACAAGGGTGTGTGATTTATTATAGGTGGATGTGTGTGTCTTATAGTAAAAACAAATTGAGCGTGAAGAAACGTTGACGATAATTTCTCTTATTTCTATCATCATTCGATTTTGTTTCTGCTATACAGTATGGTCCAACAGAGACGTTTTCATGGCTCTAGTGGGTGCAAAAAAAAACAATACAAACAGACTCATTTTGACGTTGAAACGATTTTCCAAATTTGAGATGTTCGAGTGCTTTTTTTCTCTCCCTCTACTAGAACCAGAGCTCGGACAAGCCAAATTGTAGTCAAAAAAAAAAGTACCATTGGCTCCCATTGCCCATGAGTACGGGGTAATGAGATAGATCCACCTATGGGCAATGTCAACCAGAATAAGAATATGTAACTAAATATCAAGAAGAAATTCATCTCATATGAATCAGGTGATCAGCTAGAATTCGTCCTTGTCGTAAATTTGTTTGTTCCGATCCAGACTCCAGCGACACTTCTATACCGTTTTCGTGGCATCAGGATCAAATTAATAAAAAATGATGAAGTGGGGTAATGAGAACCAGTCGACTCCCATTACCCTAAATACTCAATTTTAAAATAAAACCGATTTAAGAGCACCCCAAAAGTCAACTAAGTAGCAATGCGACCATTCAGACGTACTCATTCTACGTCCTTATGTACTACGTCGAAACAAAACAAGATCTACTTGACTCAGATATACCTGAACTAGTATGGGTCTCATTACCCCGTAGCTCCGATTCCCCTACTCTATTTTCATGAAAATTCCAGAATTTGAGAGTTTTCCTACAAAAATTGAGGCTTTTTTACATACAGGATGTCCAGAAATAATTCAATAGCTTGAAAATATAGGGACAACTCTACAGACTGTATCAATTGGGACTATATGATTTTGCAGTTTTAGGGGTTGTAGTTGCAAGACCTGACCTGACCTGACC
>JAZBGX010000571.1:6076-29109 GCA_037414775.1 Zonitis immaculata | reverse complement strand
TTTCTCCTCTAACAATAAATAAAAACTTATTAATTATAGAGACAGGTGTCCAAAATTGACAAGAATTAAATCGTGAGTCATTCTTTATTGATGCAATTAGGCTTTTAAAAATAAATGTGAACATTGTTCACCTAAAAAGGATCAAAAATATTCGAAATAAATTCCAAATAAAAAACTAATTATAGAACACTAAAACTAATTAAATAGGAATGTTGTAATAATACGGACAGGCTGTTATTGTAAATATAAAAAATATTAATGCCCGAAAGATTCGAGGTAATCCTCTAAAATTTACTGATTTTCAACGAAAACCTGAGCTTTTTCAATACATTTTGATTATTCCTTAAATTAATTTTAATATTTCAACAATTCAAATACTGTTTATTCAACGATTTTAATCGTATATGCACAACAATTATTTTAAAAAGACAATATTTAAGTGTAAATCGTTATTTTTCAAATGTTTATCGAACAAATCTAAAATTTGCTGAAAAAATTGACAATTCCAAGACACATGTAAAATATTTAAAAAAATTACATTATTTTGATTATTCATCACTAAATAAGTTTAAAACCACTTTTACACCACAACTTTATTTCTTATTGGACGCGCGTTTCGCTAACCAAGTTAGCATCATCAGCAAATGATATAAACTGATTATTCATGATTGTTAGAGATAAACGGCGATTATTAAAGAGAGAACTCTACCATTTAATGGATCACTCTCATGTATGTACAGAGCTTTCTTTTTTCTTCTTCTTCTAAATAACGATTTTAATAAAATTTAAGGCAAAATATAAGGCAAACTTGCAATAATTAATTGTAAAAATATTCTAAACAAACGAAAAAAAAAACAATACTAATAAAACCTTACAAAATTCGTTTTATATTAATACTAAAATTAATCGACTAGATTATATTTGAAATACCACAAAAATATATTTCAATAAATTAATATATTTAAGTAGCTGCCGTTTGTTATTAAAATATCTACATATAAATTTACATTCCAATACAAAGTGGTCCTCTAAAGATACACTCTATGTCTCAAGTTTTTTTTTTTTACAATCAATTTACAATTATAGAGATGTTCTTTAGTGGGTACCATAGTAGATATTTTAGTGAGGCACATTTAGAAATTCGATTTCCCTTTAAATCTATGTTGTTTTATAAAATTCTTATTCACAAGCTAATTTACTATCAAAACTACTTAATGCAATTGCAAATGCTTGTAATGCACACATTGGATAACGATAATCCATTGTAAATACATCTTCAGAAATACGTCCAAATTGCATAACAACATATTCTGTATCACTATCGTGTACAATTTGGAAATTTTTCACAGACGCTTGTGTAACACGACCATGAAAATTCAATACATATGATTGTGTATCATCATTCCATACAGGCGTTTTATTATGTAATTCAATTAAATTATCCATATTTTTCGATTTCCAACATTCTATTAAACTTTCACTATCATCTTGTGGATAAATTTTTATACGTTCTTGTTCAACAGTCATACCAGGTAATATTACCGTCATTTTACGTGGACCTTTAAAACCCAAAACATTCGTATCATAAGTGATAGCAGCTAATTCTTGACGTGGTAATGCATCATCTTTTGAATTGGCTTTACGTGGTGATAAACCATTATCGTATACAGTAAACTGTGTACCTAATAAGTTTGAACGTAATTTACCTAAAAGAGGAAAAGAAATTCTTATAGAATTGTTAATTTTATCAGGGATCAATGTCCTATTATTAGTCGTTATTTAAAACTAATAAAAGTAAAAAAATAAAATCAATGGATCAATTGAATAATAAATTATCCACTTGTTTCTCCGGAAATTGGAATATTTCGATGATATTGATTTTTTATCACGAAATCGGAAAAAGTTATTAAATCAATAATTCAAAAAATTCCAAAAATAAAAAAAAAAACACCATCAATTTCAATAGATTAAGGTCAACTTATATAATATTTATATAATCCAGATTATCTAACATCCAATTATAAATTCTAATTATTTCGCAGAAATATTAATAAATATTTATAAAACTTACCAACAAACGATTCAGCACTACGTGATAAATCTGTTGGATCTGTTGATATTAAATAATTACTAGTTGCACTCTTTTTACGTTTTCTAGCAGCTAATAGAAACACTTTTTTACCATAATCACGTTCTAAATGTAAAAAATATGTTGGATATAAACCACGATCCATACCTTTACGATCTCTTGTTATACGACATTTAAATAAAACTTTTTGTTGAGCCGGTTGTAAAACGAATTTCTCAACATTACCTTCAATATCACCTTCAATTTCTGTTGTTGTTGTTGTTGCTGTTGTTGGATTACTATTATTAATTTGATTTATCACTGTTGATTGTTCAATAGGATTTATTGGTATATTATTACGGTTAATATTATTATTTTGAATTGTTGCTGTAGTAACAGTAATTGGTGATGATTCATCATCTTCAACATCCATTAAATCATTATTTAACGTTAAATCCTCAACTACAGTATCTAAAATTAGATTTTTGTAAATTTTATAATTAATTTAATTAATCGTAATTTACCATCATCAGGACTTGAAAGTATTGAAATTACTTGATCTGGATTATTATCAACTGCCATACTATATTGTAAAGGACCATCATAGCCTGAAATTTAATTAACTACTATTATTGAAGTCTTTTATTATTAGTTATATAACAAACCATGTAGTTCTCGACGATTTCCACTATTCGTTCTTATACTTGATGCTGAATTTTTTCGTACATCCGAGGCTTGTATCATTCCTGTTGTCATTCGTTTTTGTTTCAATTTTTGTTCCATTATTTGTCTCTGTTTTATGGAGAATTTTTTGTATTGATTGATTTTATATTTATTTATATGATTTATTAATAAAATCACTTACTTGTTGTTCCAATTTCTGTGTTCTGACATCCATTTTCAAACATTTCTCATTCGATAACTGAATTAATTGAATTTATTCCATTTCCATTCGATTTCCCAACAAAATAACAATCAATTCTATAAAATAAGCCCAGTAATACGATGAACTCGAGTTGTTTCATTTGTTTATAGTAACAACAACAGCAAAAACTCGTTACTACCACCAGGCCACTCGAGTACCACCACCACTACCACGCCAGACACCGATTAGATGTAGCTCTCTCTAAATCATTACCGCAACAATTATATGAATGTATAATCAACTCAAAAAAGCTCGGCAATAGATAACTAGAAATGTTATCCATTTTATTCAACAAGCAATACATTAATAGAATTTGAATTTATTTCACAACAAAATCTATTTCTAGCTATAATTAGTTATATTTTTATCGACCAATTTTTGATTGGTTGATATTTCGAAATAAATACCGCCTTATTTTCCTTTTATTTGTGATTAGAAAATTGATATATTTTCTATATAAATTCAAATCTAATGTTACTGGATAATTCACTATTGACTAAATTAATACCGAAATAATTATATAAATCGTGATTTTCGTGAAATATATTTCTATATTCTGTCCCTCTGGCGGTTATTTTATTAACAATTTTCAGCACAGTTGGCCAACGTGTCAGGTGAAATTTCTCTGTCAAATTTTGTCAATTTGTTATTAATTTTTTTAATTATTAAAATAAAATAAAAGGAATACTTAGATTGAAAAAAAGGAAAAAATGGAATCACAACCAAGTAAAACAGATATTGAAGCTGTATTTCATCGATTACGTGCAATACCAGCGAATAAAGTAAGTCATTGATTAAATTCAGGTTATGTCGTTTATATATGACGTGTAATTTCATTTTTTTTTTTTAAATTTAATAATTATCGATAATAATTTATATTTCCGATTGTTTCCAGACATGCTTTGATTGTAATGCAAAAAATCCAACATGGGCTAGTGTAACATATGGTGTATTTATTTGTATAGATTGTTCAGCTGTACATCGTAGTTTAGGTGTACATTTAACATTTGTTAGATCAACACAATTAGATACAAATTGGACATGGATACAATTAAGACAAATGCAATTAGGTGGCAATTCGAATGCCATACAATTTTTTAATCAACATAATTGTATAACAACAGATGCACAGAAAAAATATAATTCAAGAGCTGCACAATTATATCGCGATAAGCTACATCAATTAGCTAATAATTCGTTAAAAACAAACACACAGGTTTGTTATTATTTATTTTTAATTAAAAAAAATTGCTGCTTGTTTTATTTAATTTAAATGAATAGAAAGGCTGAATTACCAATTATTCCAATTGGAATAAGGTAGGATTCATGCTTCAAATAAAAATAAATTATGATATAAACAAAGCAAACACAAACATTGGTCAATGTTCGCTTTTTTTTTGTTATTTCATTTAACATTTCTACAGTTACACGTTCATCCACATGTTGACGAGACCAATGAAGAGAAAGAAGTGGATTTTTTCACAGAACACGAGAATTTTTCTATTGAAGATGCGCCTCAATCAATATCAGTTAATAATAAAGTACGTTTTGCATGTAGTTCTAACATTGAAAATTGTTTATTTCCAGTATTTTTGTTAATTATTTTTAATTGTTAATAGATTGAACAGTCACAATCTCTTCAACAAGACAATAAAAATCTTGAAGATGGTCCAAAAGTTGATTTTACAACAACACCCACAAATGAACCAAGAAAGTCTACGATAACTGCACGTAAACCGGCTGCGAGAAAATCTGGGGTATTTTCTATATAATATTTATTGATAATATTGTTAATAAATAATAATTTGTTGTTAATTAGTTGGGTACGAAAAAAGGTGGATTGGGTGCAACAAAAGTAAAAACAAATTTTGCTGAATTAGAACGTGAAGCTGAAATTGCTGAAGAGCAACGTTTAAAATTATTAGAAGAAACAGCAAAAGCTGCTGCTTTATCATTAAAAGAACAAGAAGAACGAGAAGCTGCTGTACGTTTAGCATATAAAGATTTAAGTAATGAACAATTGAAGAAAGAGGAACAATTACGGAAATTTGATCCGAAAAAAGCTGAACAAGTTGAACGTTTAGGAATGGGCGTTGGAGCTAGAACGTAATTTATTATTAACAAAAAATTTAAAATTGTTATCATTTATTAATTTTTTATTTTTTTATTTATTTGAAATAGGGGAATTAGTCACTCAGCTTTAAGTGATATGCAAGTAATTGAGCAAGAGAATCTACAGCCAACACAAAGTACTTTAAGTTCATTAGGCAAATTACGTATATCCGATGATAGTTTTTTTAATGATTTCGATTTACAAGTTATTGATAGTGGATTTAATATGAATCGTAATAATAAAACGAATTCGTATATACCTGAAAGTAGTATTGCTGGTAATAGTAATAGTCGCGATAGTTGGGTTGTTGTAGATGATCCTATTGATAAACCAAAGACTCGCAGTCCAGGTAATGAGATTTTGTACTTTTTTTTTTTCTCAATAGTTATGTATTATTGTTTTGATTTTGTTAGAAAAAGCGTTGAGAATGCCAGAATCTACAACTGATGAGGCACAAAAGAAATTCGGTAATGCTAAAGCAATATCATCGGATCAATTCTTCAACGACCATGATAATGATTATGAAACTAAAGCAAATTTGAATCGTTTCCAAGGCTCTTCCAGTATATCGTCAGCCGAATTTTTCGGTAATAAAGGTAAGGTTTTTCTTTTGTTTTTAATTTAATAATATTATTGATTATTGATTGAATAGAAACTACAAGTTCTGGTGGTATCTATCAAAATTATGATTTGGAAGATGTTAAAGAGAGTGTCCGACAAGGTGTTACTAAAGTGGCTGGTAAATTGAGTTCATTAGCCAATGGTGTAGTGTCATCACTTCAAGATCGTTACCGTTATTGATTTTTGGTCCTATACTAATTTCTTAATTACAGAAATATGAATCTACATTATGGTGAATAGTGAATTTATGAATAAGTACCGGTATTATAATTTTTTTTTAAACAAAAATTACAATTTTTCGATTTTATTCCCAGTTTTATTCAATTGAAATTACATATTATATGAATATTTAGTTTGTTTATTATGTATAATTTTTGTTTTGATCAATAAATTCAATTTCCGGAAAAATGGTATTATTGCAAAATTTCTTGAGAGAATCGATGATAATTGAGAACGATCCAAAGGTTCTTGATATCGTTATTGCTGGTCAATTTAATTGATTGTCCCATTTACCTTATTTGTATAGAATGAAACTTGTTTATCGTGAGACTTTTTTCTAGAAATATTGATAAACAAAAGTTGCGCAACAAATTATTGGATGGATATTCATAGTTATCGAATTTCTAGGCTTTATTTTTCAACCATTTATCAAAAATTACCATAAGTTATTAATTAGAGAATTTTCTAATTCTACGGAACCAACGGAGGATTTCTTAATCAATTCCGAATTTGTCCCTTTTATCGTATAACTTTGCCCTAGTTAAAAAAAAAACAACAACAACCTTGTAGTGATAGTTTTTATTCGATTTAAATTCAAAATATTTCTAAAAAACACGATAATCATAACATTAATCATGCGATATAAAAGTATTTCGTTGAATTAAAACGGATCTACATACTGGATCCGGCCTCTGACGATATCTCTTGTTTATTCCCAAATTGACGAGAAAATTTATCGAATCCTTCCGTAAAGAATAAAATTTCTCATATTCAAGTAGAATTTGAAGTTTGAGGAAAAAAAAACACGTTCAAATTTCATGGGGCTATAATTTTTATCGAGCTAGATAATTCAATTTCGTACATAGTACACGAAAAATTGGACCAAAACTTGAACTGAAACTGCGACCAGGGAGGAATATTCTCTAACAATTTTGTATTGTACGTAATTTTTGCTAGAAGAAAGTGGAATAACTTTATTATAGATTTTAAGCTTTCTTTTATGGTCGATGATGTAATAACAGATTAATTTGCAAGACCATCGTCGAGTGTTCCATCAACAATCAAAATTGAAATACAAACAATTTTAGAATTAATTGAGATAGAAACTATTTATTTTTTATTTTTTGCCAACAACCGTTTTCTAATCATAACCGTTAAAATAATTGTAAAATTGTCGTCACACATTATCATCGAGTTACATACTTACTACAATTAAATGAGTGGCCGAACTAACTATTGACGGCTCAGGGCCGTACTTATGACATTATTATTAAACGCAAACCAACAATTATATAAGTGACTGACGGCACAGGGCCGTATTTGGGTATTGAAGGCAAATATTTAACATTTATGTGTGTCCGAACTAAATATCAACGACACAGGGCCGTTCCAAGAATTATAGTATCAAATATAAATTAACAATTATATGAGAGGTCTAACTGAATATTGAAAAAACAGGGCCGTACTTGATAGTATTGAAAGCAAATTACACATGTTCAACAGTTATATGAGTGGCTGAGCTGAATATCAACGATAAAGGGCCGTTGTTGGAATTAGTATCGAACGCAACTTAACAATTATATAAGTGGCCCGACTAAATATTGATAAAACAGGGGCGTACTCAATAGCACTAAAAGCGAATTATGTATACATATCCAACAATTGTATGAGTGTACTGTGTAAATATTGACGGCACAGGACCGTACTTATTAAAAACAAACTTTTAATATTGAACAATTATATGAGTGGCTGGACTCAATATTTTCCTCACAGGGCCGTATCTAGTAGGATTAAACGCAAATTGCACATTTAGTTAACAATTATATGAGTGGCAGAATTGAATATTGACATCTCAGGGCCGTACTTATCAGTATTGAACAAGATTTTGATATATATTCAAAAGTTAAACGAGTGGCTCGATATTCTCGCCACAGGACCGTATTTATTAGGATTAAAAGCAAACTACAAATTACATGTTGATGAAACAGGGGCGTATTCAATAATAGTAATAAGTAATGAAGGCTGTAAAAATGTGAATAATGGCCCTGTTGTATATTGGTGATGTTCTCGAAAATTATAAAAGCGTTGCAATTATGATATATTTTTTTTAATTTTAGTAAAAATAAATATTATAATTTATTTGTATGTTCAATAACAATAATATTCCGGACCATAGATTATCTAGATTTCGATATAAAATTTTTTACTAACAAAAATTATTCTCTGGTTTTTTTTTTTTGGACAAGTGAAAGCTCTACGTAAAGTAGTTAATCTTAATTTGATTTTAATAATAACTAAGTATTGATAAAATAAAAATCCAAAATTTTTGTTATTATAATTTGTTTTTTTTTGTTTTTTTTTTAATCGAATCAATAAATGAAAAATGAGGTAAACTTTCATCACCATGCCTCTAATACGGCTTTTCATCGATTTTGTAAAAGAGCCCCCACTTTACTTATAAGAAAACTCTATTTCAGACAGATATACAATCCCTGTTCAAAACTGTGTTGTCTTGTATACAATTGCAACGTTTCCTGCTGTTGCTGCTAACCGACAAGCCACTTAAATAAAAAACAATAATTAGACAAATGTTAATTATTATCAATACTTGTTAATTAATCAATAAAACATTGAACTTTAATTGATAATAAAACGATAATAAGTGAAGATCTATAGAAACGTGCGGTTTATCATCTCATCGAGTTAGTTCCTGGAAAATCGCTCGTAATGAGGTAAGATTTCCAATTCTTTTCCACTTTAACTCTTAATTATTTTCGAATTATCGTTAGTAAACTATATGTTAGTTGAACTAAATAATTATAAATGCGGTAATTTAAAAATAATTAACTCTATTCGTTTTAAGTTCTTTTGATAATAAAATCATAAATTATTCCAACAATTATTTGTTCATTCATCGAAACAGAAAGTCGTACTATTGTTCATTAATTGTTCATTGTCAAGAATTGTTAAATATTTATTTATATCCAAATAATTAACAAAATTGATTTTATAATATCCTTATAATTCTCATATATTCGTTGTATTCTTTCTTCTATGAAATGGATCTTGTTTAGCATAATTTCTTCGACCTCTTTCTCTTCTATAAGGAAATCGCTTGAGCAATTTCATAAATTTGGTGATAAAACTAGCTAATTAAAAGTTAAAAGAAGAATCTCTATTCGATTGAATCAAATGATTAATAATTCATTTTGGAATGTTAAGATATCAATATATTCATTTTTTTTCTTCTTCTTTTTGTTAAATTTTGTTACCTAGTAACCTACAATTACAAAGATGAACGGGATTTATTTCTATCAAAACTATTAAATGTTAAGCCACTTTCTTTAATTTTTTTCCTCATTCACAAGATCTTCAAACATATAATTAATCCCAACTTTATAATATAATACGTAATTTGAACTAAAAACGTAATAATCCAGTTAAGTAGGTACAATTGCATCATAACAACCTTGAATTTCTTGCACTAATTTCGACGAAGATACAACAAAGATCGATCAATACTCGAAAGAAAATCGATTTTCAATCATAATAATAATAATAATTGATTCGATTTAGTGAGTTTGAATTTGTTGGTTGAATGATTCAGTAAAACCAAAAGCGCACTTATTTTCAATTTTCATCCACTAACTCTGGGACATTAAATTTGTTGCTTGAATGATTCGGTAAACTAACCAAAAACACTTTTCAATTTTCATTCACTAGCCCTGTAATTATCATGGAAATTGAATAACAAAAGAAAAAAATCGATTATTATTATTTTTTTCGAATTTAATTGGAAGACAATTTGATAAAAGTTGGTCGAGCGGAAACGATTCTATATAGCTGACCTAAAAATAACGATTCATATTTTCTTGCAGATTGAATATTCCAAAGTGAATGGTTTTATTAATTATTAAAAAATCTCATTGAACCAACATTCAAATAACGGAATAATTACAATAAATTAAAGTAAAACTAAAAAAATAAAGATATTACGCCTAGAGTTAGACAACTAAATATACACCATTTTAAAAATATTTTCCCAAAATTCATCAAAATTTTATAATTCAAATTACGCGCAATAAAATACATAATCATTATGGTAATTATCATTCAATTAATTAATTATTGCGTTAATTTGATGATGGATATTTATTATATAAATAATTGTGGCGTTGGTTATGCAACCAAATATATCTAATTAGCGCGCTATTTTCAAAAATTCAATTCAAAAAGAATTATTTTAAATTTTAATTAATTATAAGTTTAGATGGAATCTAATTTGATCTATACTATTTTAATTAATTTTTTTAATTGACTAATTTTAGGCAACAGTCATGGATACCGCTATATCGAGCTCTTCAGCTATTCAAGAGCCTTTACAATCAGTAGTTCTTCAGATGTTACAGTGTTTACAGTGTTATGGCAGTCAAGAAATATTCATTAAAAAACGTAAGTAATAAATATTTATCATTGGAAAGTAATAATGTGCTAATTAAATTAAATAGAGTCAATATTAATTTTTCTAAAGAATTATTAGTGTGTTAAGTCTAAACATTTTTCTATATTCTTAGAGAAAAAACTAAATAAATTCTAGTACAGCAATTAAAATGAATTGAACATGCAATTTGTCGAATTATTGTTGATTTATACTTAATTAAATTGAATTAATTGTGTTAACTAGAATGAAGAATAATTCCAAAAACATAAAGTAATCTTTTTGTTTTTAATTACTTCAATTTCGGCAGTACGTTCCTTAAATATAGGTCGTTTACCGGTTAAGGAAATCTTTTTTTTTGGGTCTTTTATCTTTATAATAATTATTATTTTGTTAGTTGATGTACAAGAATTATGTAGTCAGGAATGGTCAGCGAAAGTCGTTGACCGTAGCGGTATTATTATACCATCTCGTTCTTCTGTTTTTTTCTTCTTCTTATCATTATATGCTATATATATGTATATGCAATTGTTTTTGTTTTTAAAGGTTGTTCCTTCCTGTTGTTATATACATGAATTACCGTTGCCAATTTATTATTAAATAATAATAATTTTGCGACATACGGTAGAAAAACAAACAAAATACTTAATCTTAACGGTAAACACATACCATGCTATTTCGATTTTAATTTTAACTTAATATAAAAATTAAACTGTTATATTCTCGAAATATAGTGGCCCACATTCCAATCTTGATGGGTGCCTTTGTACACCCAAAAATATTGTTAAAGAAGTACATCGGTATCGTTTCAGCAATTTTTGCTTCATACTAATATATATTTTTTTATTACAGATGTTATATCAAACGATAATTGTGTTAGTGTTATCAACGTTATCAATAGTGGTATCAATGCCATCTGATATAACGACAATAAAGACAACAACAACAACAACAACAACAGCCAGGTACACTAATAACAGTGGAGGCATTAAATTTGTAGAATTACCTCAATTTTCTGATCAATTTCCAAATCAAAACGGTACTAGTCGTAAATTAAAGAATAAATCTAACAGTCAAATATTAACAAAAATTATTAGTAATAAAAATAAAACAACAACATTTGGTATTAAAACAAAAATAAGAACAACAACAACACAAAAACCCTTAAAAAAAATCAATGTAACTCCTCTTAGTTTGAAAGTTGTGAATAATTCAAAATCAACACGTTTAACAACAAAATTACCATTTAAATTGAAAATAATTAAAACAACAACACCACAAACGAAATTTTGGCCTAATACAAATATAAAAACAAAAAACGATTTGATACGTTATCGAAATTATACAAAATTATCTAATCTAACAATAAAAAAACCGACAATACATCGTATTGTAACAAAATGGTCGGATAAACCGACTGAAATCAAACAAAATTGGTACGAATCGGCCATTTCGTATCCAAGACCAAATCCTCAAATAACATCAAATTCTCCACAATTTTCTTTAAGTGATTTATCAACACCAATACCGTTAGTATCGAATAATTTCCATAATGATGATAGTGAAATTATTGAAGCTACAAATGATCAATTAGCAGAAAGTCTTCCTAATTTGAGTAATCCCATATCAACTTTCAATATAGACATGGGTCCTGGTAATAAAGGTTCAGATCCAGCATGTCCTACTGTTCATATAGCAAGTTCCTTATTGACACCTCAACAAAGACAAGAATGTTCCGATTTGAATTTAGTAATAAATTCGCATTTCCATCAAAATACAGCCACTGAACGTGCACCAAATGTACAAACTTATGCTGCTGGCGATGGCCAACCGCAAGCTGATCCAGCTGTATCAGCATCACCAGTAGCTGAAGCTGATGCCGGTGCTGCTCAAGCTGATCCCGGTGCTGTTCAAGCTGATCCAGCTGGTGGTGGTGCTGCACAAGCAGGCGGTGGAGGTCCTGGCGGTTCTGGTGGTAGTGCTGGTAGTGGTGGCAGTGGTGGTAGTGGTGGTTCAGGCGGTAATAGCCCATGGACATGGCCGGATTTTAAAAGTCTATTCGATTTTATTATGTGGTCAATGAATGGTTTAGGTCATTTATTCGGTTTCTTGGGTAATCCTTATTTTTATTTAATACCAATGGCTTTGTCGTTTTTATTGGGATTTTTGAAAATTATTGCATTATTTCCATGGTGGTTGCCGGCTTTAGTATTCTATTTCGGTGCCAAAACTAAAGACAAATCCCATATAACTTATTATAAACATGTACATAAGCCAGTACATCATCCGGATGGTTGGTTTTGGAATCATAATACAAAGACATGGCATAATATTGATGATTATTATTATTATAAGAAAAATGATCGAATCGATAATAATGAATCGATTATAACGAAAAATATTGAGAATTTTTTGAAAAAATACGGTGAAAATAGCAGCCAATCGTGGAAATGGCGTAGAAAATAATTATAGAAATCGATTACTTTTATTAATTCTGTGATCAGAAAATCGAGGCAAGACTATAGTAATTAACATTATATATCTATTTATTTATTAATTTATTTATATTGTAAAAAGCCATATTGTATTTATATGTTGAATTTATCGTTAAAAAAAAATAATTTAATAAAAAATGGTTGAATTTTCCGAGTTTCTTTCCCCAATGTTGTTGTTTTTCTTGTTTCAATTATTGTTCTAGATCGGCTACACCATCGAAAATTGGTGAAACTTTAAAACAACTGACCAATCAATTAATGGATACGAATCGAACAACCGATATAGTTACATTAGATACAAGAACACCACCGAAAATTAAACAACAATTAGCAAAAAATAAAAACCAAAAAAATCGCGACAATAACAATTACGAAAATTCACATGCCGGCATTGCAATACCATTAGATGATGATGAATTGCATTCACAAGAAGAAACAACGAAAAAATCGAATTTAAATAAATTAGAAAAACCAACAACAACAACAACAAGTGGTATATCAACATGGGTATTTTTAAGTGGACAAACAACAACAATAAATCCTACAAAGAAACCGTCAATTATTAAACCAATCAATGGTACACGAAATAATACTTTAATTGAAACGAAAACAATAAAGCCGGTATTTAAAAAAAGAGTTACAACAACTAGAAAACCATTTTCGCCGAAATCGACACGAAGTACAACTGTAACGCCTAGTAGCGCATCTACAATGGATACAACAACAACAACAACAACAACGAAATCGAAGGGAACAACAAAACTGACTAAAATCAAAGCGTCCGTTTTAAATAATGCCGTACATAAGAAATATCTAAATACAACAACAACAACAACAACAGTAATGCCAATAAGCGTTACAACTAAATCAATAGCGAAATTAGAGAATTCAACTGATTTGCCGGTGGAAGCGAAGAATGGTGAAACGGATTTGATGAAAGTTGTTGAGAAAAAAACCAAACGTCCAACGAATAAAAGGAAAAAAAATAAAAATCGCCGTCGTCGTCCTACTGATAATCAAAATAAAAATTCGACAAAAATCGATAAACTCAATAAAATCAAACCGAAACCAATTGGTACCCAATTATATAATTATTTATCTAGAGAAGTAATGCCGACTGTTGGTGTTGGTTTAGTTGGTCTAATGGCAGCTGCCGGTCTAGCTAGTTACTTTTTGTATCCGTTCGGTGTGGCTAGACGTAGTTATGAAATAGATCGTCGCGTTGATAATAATAATTACAATTATTATGATGATTATTATGGTGGTGGTGGTATAGCTGAAGAAGAAGCTATTGGTAAAGTTATCGCAGGTATGCCAGAAAATACTCTATTTGGTAACACATATAAACAACCAACGTCAAGAAATACAATGCGTTACCAACAACAACAACAACAACAAGTCGATCATCGAATTCTCCAGAATAATATCGCATATAATTCAAATAATTACAATCAAGAAAAATTCGTTGTTGGTAATATACCGACAACAACAACAATGGAAGATGTAACGCCTGTATCTGTACCAGAACACGGTCCTAGAGAGCTAAAATTGAGAACTAAACGAAACATTAAAGAGATCGATGATAAAGAGAACGAGATTGAACATTCTGAAACTACAACAACAACAACAATTATTAAAACAACTCAACAACAACCATCCAAAAATACAACAAATAATAAAAATATTTATAATTTATTTGCAGAGATTTTACGTTTAAAAATCAATTTAGGTTTAAAATTGTTACAAAATGCAACAGAACAATTATCGAAATATGTAACGCATGTTCAAAAGCAATTCGATGAGAATTATAAGAATTCAACGAAGAATTAATTTTGATTTTATTGTTTTTGTTTTGTTTAAATAAATTTATGTACTCTCTTGTTTACAATTTTCTTTGATTGAATGAAAATTGTCGCCTCGAGAGTACGTAGATGCTGGATTTTTGGGCAGGATTGGGGATTTTATACCAAAATTAATATTTAGTTTCAATAAGACTGTAATTATTTATTTATATTTAATTCTAATTATAAAATAATAATAAATTATCTAATAATTATAGATATTTTTGGAATTTGATAATGTTGCGCTTCCGTCGTCGTTTCCCATTTAGAGCAATTGGTACCAGCATTGCCATAGTAGCTGGTATCATTCCAGCACCAACAGCTGCCAGAAGAGCCGAACTATCCGGTGTATCTTTTCTTGTTGTTGTTGTAGTAGCAGCTATTGCTGGTGTAGCAACAATTTCCGTAATTTGTTGTTGTATCGGTTTAATTCGCTTTATTTTCCGTTTTGGTTTCGTTTTATTATTTTGATTTTGTAAAAATTGATTTTTCGCTTGTTCAACCGTCTGAGATGACGATTCAACTTGTAATAAACCACCATGTGATGTTGTCATATTGATTTTCGAATTTTCCAACGGTGGTAGAACAGTTAAACGTACACTACGATGCGTACCAATTGATGGTGGTGTTAATTCCAATGATCGTTGTCGTTGATGTTGTGGATATTTATAGCCTTTAGTTGTTGATAGAAGCACCCATTCACCATCACCGAAAATTGGATGGATATTTGGTTGTTGTAGTTCAGTGCCTCTACGACGATTTTCTTCCGATTCGGGAAAATTCGGTGGTTGACCATCGGTAATTATATCGCTACGATCATGATCACAATTACCATCGTTCTTATTTATACCATAATTGATATGGACTTTTTGACCGAACACGGCTGATGGTTTCGGATATATCGGACGAATATCCGGTTTTGTATCGACATAATAATTATCATAACCATTCGGTTTTACGGTAATACTATCGTAATAGGTTAGTTGCGGTTTTTGCCATGACGGTCGATCTTGATATTCATTCGATTGGGGTTTTTTTGTACTTTGCCATTTCGATATTTTCGATACTGACCATGGCACCGGCTCCATACTGACCCAACCTTTATTATCGTCATATGGGTGTTTGTGTTTTTGCATATGCAACAAATGCCAACTTTTCGGCTTTTCATCAACAACAACAATATCGTCATGATCATGATCATCATTATTATTATTATTATAATTAGGTTTCGTTATTAATTCGACATTTTCTAATTGATGCTCTTGAAAATGATGTTTATGATGATGATGATGATGTTTGTGATGTTGTTTTTGTTTTTGAATAGTTTCAGCATAATTAGACAAAAATTCCTGTAATGGATCCGATTCGTCTTCAATTTGTGAATCAAACGAACGATGTTGATAATTGTAAGTTTTCGGTATTGTTGTTGTTGTTAGTAATAAAGGTTCACTTTCGATTAATCGAACCGTATCAGAATCTGGTAATTGTGTTGTTATAGTTTGACCAAAACACAAACCACTCAAAAACAACACTACTACCAATTTATTAATAAACATTTTAACACAAAACCCAAACCAAAACTGAATCAACCAACAATCCAACACCTCATAATATAAGTTTCCGTAACAATAACTTGATGGAAATGTGGTACAAACCATCCCTTCTACTCTATAAATCCAATATAGAGCAAAAATTCTTAATTAAAGAAAAAAATGACACATTTCTATCTTTTTCCAACAAATAGAAAGTCATCTTTATCAAGCGAAGAAACATTAACGTCAAGATAAACAAACTCTTTCTCCTTTAATAACAATAAACCAACAACAACAACAAAACATACTTTTTTTTTTTAATTATTGGTTTATATTGTTGTTAATACCGTTAGTTTATTATAAATGTTACCAGTTTATTAAAAAAAAAACCGTTGGTCGATCAAAGTAGATGATTAATTTGCATTGAAGATGCGAAAATTTCGGGGGAATAATTGCACTAACAACAAACAACAACAACAACAAAAAACTATCGATTGTAACAAAATCATAGACTATGACGGTTCTAGTAATTCCATCCTGACACTAATCCAAAAACTAGGTCATTATTTCCACTTCAATGATTGATCAATCATTTATTGATAAGACAATGATGGTTCTACTGACCTATTTTCATTATTATTATTGTTATTATTACTATCATTAAGTAGAAAAATACTGAATTTCTTAGAAATTAGTGATATTTACGTTATTATTAAACAATAGAGAAGAAGAAAGAATTATTAAAGTTGTTGTTTGTCGTGACCGAAGAAAGGAGAGCAATTTTTAGTGGCACAATTAACCGCAAAAAAAGTTTGTTCATTTTTTAATTATTATCGAACCATAACCCAATAATTGTTCCAAAAACTTTTAATTTTATTAAAATTTAATAGAAAAAAAAATCGCTTAATTCGAAACAATGGAAGACGTATTTGTTTTGTTTCTATATTTTAATTATGAACGGGCATCGAAACTGTCGGTGTTTTGGTCACAATCTGACCTTTACGCCATAATGAAGTTATTGTTTTTGTTTCCGTATAGAAATTCAAGCCTTGTTTACCATAAAAATGTAAATCACCATAGAAACTACCACGTGAACCGGTAAAACTGAACATTGGCAATGGTACAGGTATTGGCACATTGACACCAACTTGGCCCACATCGATTTCATTAACAAATTGTCGAGCATGACTACCATTTGTTGTAAATATAGCTGTACCATTACCATATGGATTCGAATTGATTATATTGATAGCTTCGTCTAAATTATCAGCAAACATTACACATAAAACTGGACCGAATATCTCTTCTTTATAACATTCATAATTTTGTTTGACATCAGTTAATAGAGTTGGTCCAACGAAATTACCATTCGGGTACTTTTCAACGACAACATTCCGACCATCTAATGGACATTTTGCTCCCTAATTTAAAAAAAAAAATGATTTAAAATTTTTTCTAGAAAAATACAAATATTTTTACTTGTTTAATGCCAGATTCGATTAATTCAAAAATACGTTGTTTAGCTTGTGGTGAAATAACAGGACCAACATCTGTTCCAGGCTCATGGCCGGCATTCACTTTTAATTTTTTAGCACGTTCCACAATTTCCGGTATCCAATTTTTTGTTTCACCTACTAATATAGCAACACTTAATGCCATACAACGTTGTCCAGCTGCACCGAATGCTGCACCAATCAATTGATCAATAGTAGCATCTTTATTTGAATCTGGTAATATAACGGCATGATTTTTAGCACCCATATTCGATTGGACACGTTTACCATTAGCACTACCACGTTCATAAATATATTTACCAGCTATATCGGAACCAACAAAACTTATTGCTTTTATATCAGGTTGATCACAAATAAAATTGACAGCATCATGTTGGCCATGAATTACCTATATAATTATTTTGGTTTTGTTTTTTTTAGATATGTTTTTCTATTTTGGATTTTGGGCTTACATTAACAACACCAGGTGGACAACCGATTTCATTTAATAATTCCATTAAGAGCATGGTAGCACCAGGATCTCGTTCAGATGGTTTAATAATCATTGTATTACCAGCTATTAGAGCTAATGGGAACATCCATAATGGTATCATTGCTGGGAAATTGAATGGACATATACCGGCAGTTACACCAATTGGAACTTTATAAGAGACTATATCCATATCTTTTGATATATTTTGTAGACTTTCACCTTGTAATAAACTACCAGCAGCACAACTATGCTCCACAACCTCTAATATTGATAGAAATAAATAAATTGTACAATCATCCTATAGATCTCGTTTTATAAAAACTTACGTAGACCTCTGATAACATCACCTTCTGCATCAATTAAAGTTTTACCTTGTTCTAATGTTATATTAGCTGCTATTTTTTTTAAATCTCGTCTAATTACCGCTTGTAATTTTAACATTAATTGTTGACGTGTTAATACTGATGTTTGTTGCCATTGTTTATAAGCATTCTTTGATGATTCCAATGCTGTTAGCATTTCATTTTTTGTCGTTTTTGGTATTCGTGTTACAATTTCATTTGTTGCCGGATTTAATAGATCGATCCAATCATTTGTTTGGGACTCTTGAAATTTACCATCAATAAATAATTTCGTTGTTGTTGTTGCTGGTGCTAAATTTGAGTAATTTCGTTTTAACAACGACAAATAAGTCGTCTGAAAATGAAAATAAAAGAAACAATTATCGTAAATTTCATATATTTTCTTTTTCTAATTATAATTACTAAATAAATCAAACAATATTATAATAAACTTTCTTTTATAATTTCTAGTTTCATACAATAAAAAATTTGAGGTTAAGTCATAAAAAAATCTAAATCTAAACAAAAAAGTGTTTCTATTTTACTTACAGTTCTTGTAATATTAGCCATACTTTCGATTTAAACAAACAGTTAAATAATAAAGGCAATAAACGATTTAAATTGATAAATAAACTGATAAATTATGTAAATTAAACGGACCCCCCACTAGCTCTAACGAAAATACAAGTTGTTATTATTATTATTATTTTACACAATATTTGATTATTTTTTTTATCAGTACCTAGTAATAAACAAGTTTCTTATCAATTCCATTTGATAATTATTCCTTTTAATTGATATATAATTCTAGATTTCCAGATTAAAGTTTACCTTATCTAATATGGACCGGTTTCAGGTGCGAAATGTGGCGAGAAATATCGTATTCCTTGATTAAAAAACAAGAAAAAAAGTCTTGCATATTAATTATGTAGATAATTTATTATTCTATTGCATTATCAAATAATAACATAATTTGACCTTTATATACTTAGTTGATTATAATAAAAGTTGGAGTTTAAATAAACAATTTCGGTAATTTTCTTGTCAGCTTGATTCAAGAAATCGAAATTATTGTGATCAAAGGGCAAAACAAAGAAAGTTGATATTGGAATTATATATGTAGTTCTAATTTTATATAAAACTTTATCAGTTATCAGATGACGTCAATTAATTTCCCTTTCACTTTTTATCTTATTCTAATTGAATGACGTCATCTGATTATATGGTTCATTCCGTTTCAAAGGGACCATATTGATGAGATAAGCTTCGCTTCAAGTTGCATTAAGTTACGATAAAATTTTGACAGCTCTTAGTGACATATCATCTGCAATTTCAATAACACAAATGCTTAAAAAAAAAAACAAAAAAACAAAACTAGTAGCTTAATGTGTAATAAAAGCACAATGAGACTCTGATCCAATTTTGCTTTGGAAAAAGAAAATGGAAAAATTTGATAATCTACAGAAACAACCAGAATCTTCAAGTGTGAAGATGAAAGTCATGAAGAAACATCTGACATTTGGAACCTTATAACTTAAGGTTTAAATTGCTATCTATTTTTGTCTAAACGGAAGGTTTTCTTTTTCTGAGCTCGATCGAATGCGTACTAAGAAGAAAAAAAGGTTACTGTTCAAAAAAAAATATATATAGTTGGCCCCAAAAAATGGATTCCAAAATTTGCTGTATTTTTGGCAATCTTTGGCTTTATCATGTTGAATGGACCACTCGGTATAATGATGACTGTCTCGACATAAATATTGGCGCATCCACCAATTACAAAAAAAACTACACAAACATTGCTGTTTGATTTGGTTTTCTAGAAAATTGAGCGCATCCACCAAATTTCAAATTTATACACCGATTAACGTCATCTCTATAGTTGCACTTGTAAGTTACGACAAAAGTTTTCAATACGTCACAATAATATTCGTCTTGTCGTAACTTAGTGCAACTGAAGATGACGTAAATGCAAAGATTTCTTAATCCGACTATATTATTTGTGATTTGGTTTACTTGAATATTGGGCGCATCCACCAAATTTTAAACTTATATTTCCCCATTATTGTAGAAAAAGAGCTGGGTGACAAATATTTGATTTGGTTTTCTTTAATTTTGGGGGCGCATCCACCATTTTTTTCAAATTTGTACACAGATTTCCTATATAAAACAATATTTAATCTATAATCGGAAATTCGTTCGGAAAACCTCTTTAGATCCGGCTATAAAATAAACATTTAACGTGTTATATACAAATAATAATAATAAAAATTTCGTCATTATCTTACTGTATCTATCAATTTTATAAATATATATATTTATAAAATATATATAAATATAGTCATAATATGAAAGTTACCGTGGAAATTTCCAATTATAGAAAACGCATGACCCAGAAAAGTGAATTCCAAATACCGGTATTTGATGTTTTTTTTCGAGTGAATTTCTCAAGAAAATTGAAAATTAAATGATACAAATATTGGTTTCTTAGGCACTATAACTAGTTGAACAGAGCCGGATTTAGAATATTCCATATCAACTGCTCTAATTACAATTTAATGGCCAAATGTTGGATTGAATAACAATAAATTAAATAAAATAAAAATTTTATTTTACATTTACAATATCAAATATGTACATAAATTATTCTAATCCGTATTATAAAAATCCTTAATATAAGGTAAAGCTATTTGTACTTTAATACTTTTATTGCTATATTATCTGCCAATTTCTATTATTATTCACAAATATTCAAATAAATAATGATAAATGGTAGTCTTCTTTCAATAATATCAAATTTTCGGCGATTGATTGACGTGATTCTTTAGAAAACCGACCGATAATCGACTCTGTGGTGATTGTGTATTATTTTGTTGTTGTTGTTGTTGTGATTCGTAATTCGTACTAATCGTACATTTGATTGTATCCAAATAAGCCTGTCGATATTGTTTATTCATTGTTACATAAACAACTGGATTAACACATGCCGATATATAAATTAATAAATAACCAATAACATGTAATGGTGCATGTTCAACATTTTGATCGAATATCTTAACTATTGTTATCGGTAAATAACAAACAAGAAAACATAGAAATATAACTAATACCATTTTTGTGATTTTCATTTCGCTACGTTTAAAATTGACTTTTTGTTGTTGTTGTTGTGTTGTTGTATTATTATTATTATTATTATTTGTTTTATTGTTGTGTTGATTGAGGCGTTGATGTGATCGTTTAACAACTAGAAATATTTTCAAATAACAAACAATAATAATAATACATGGTAAACCGAAACCAATTAGAAATAATGTCGATTTTGGACTATTACCATTTTCATCTTTATTAATCGAACATGTCCCCAATTTCTCATCAAAACCATATTTACCTAATACACCCAATAATGTTGGTATTTGTATACCATAACTAAACAACCATATTATACTTATATAAATTATAACATTTAATTTCGTATAAATTCGTGTATATAATTGTGGTAGTGCTATCAATATATAACGATTTATTGATATTGTTGCTATACTTAATAATGATATACCAACACAACCATAACGCAATAATGGTACCATTATACATAATATATCACCATGGATCCATGTACCATGGAAAAATTGACTCGCCGAAAATGGTAAAACTAAGAAGCAGAACATCAAATCGGAGATACACAAACTGGAAATGAGAATTTCAATGATCAACGAAAAAATTATAAATTAAACAAACAAATTGCACATTATTCACTTTAAATTATAGTTAATTTCATCCAATATGGTCCATGTTACTAGCATCGATAGAATTTGTGACGCACATTGTTCAATTATACAACTATTAGAATTTGCACCACAAATTGTGTCGTTGCAAGCAACGTGGACTATCTTGGATGAAATTAACTATATACTCTCAATAAATTTAATGTATTCATGCCTTGAATTGATTATTATTGAATTATTACTTTGCAATAAATGCAGCTGCAACTGTACGAATTTTCGAATTGCGTACTAATGCAATAATTGTTAATAAATTGCCCATAACACCGACAACCATTATGATTAATGTGAATATACCGGCTGCTGTCATCATTGGTCGGGAATATCTGGAAATTATTAAACCACAAATTATTTATTTATTCTATATTGGACTTTTTTTCGAATTGGGAAATTATTATTATAAATATTACGCAATTTTTTTTTAAACAACAATTTAGGGAAAAAAATTAATACCACTGTATAGAAGATCGATTTTTGGACTTTAATGCGGAACTTTGAGCTATTTGAGTTATTTAGTATAGCCCAGTAAAAAAAATATAAAATAAAACAACAACAACATTCGAAAACAAGACAGTACATAAAAATAACTTCAACTAAACTTGCAAAATAAAATTCTTAGATTACAATAAAAATATTAATAAAATTACATCATTACACTATCAAGATTTAAAGCTC
>JAZBGX010000570.1:0-29118 GCA_037414775.1 Zonitis immaculata | reverse complement strand
AGCGAAGAAAAGTCAACATCCACTCACTTTATGATAATGCGTGATCCAACGTTGCTTCCGCCACACGACAGCAGTTGGACCACAACTCCACATCCACCGTATTCTCCAGACTTAGTCTACTCAAATTATCATCTGCTCCGCTCTTTTGAAAATGATCTGCGTAGAGAGTACTTTAATGATTCCACCGAGCTAGAAAATGCATTTGAACATTTTTTTTTAATCAGCAGCCCGCTGATTTTTGAGAGAGCATGGGCGGATGTAAATGTTTGAGGCCTCCATGTCGAGGTAATCATTTAATTGTAAGTTGGCTACAGCGGTGTGTGGTCCGTTTCAAGGAGGGCTCGGTAAGCTAATGCATTGCCTCACTTTATAGAGTAAGTGACGCTTTTTAATAGTGTTTCTTTTTTTTTTTCTGTATACAGATTGTAGAATATTTTTAGCGACCTAAAAATTAATGTAAATATTTATCTAAATCAACTCTCTTTATGTTAAAAATAGCATGAATGAGAGATTTATCAATCTGCGGGTTTTGTTAATTATTATATGAAAATAGAGGTTTATTGACAAATAAAATTACAAAAACAAAAACAAAAAAATAATAATGTGGAAATTTTAATTAGAACAAATTACATATGTTGTAAGAATTAAAATGAACACGAATATATATTACACAATATATCAAATTATCGTGTTATTCTATTACAAACCTCCATCTCGATACTGATCTTCATCCTCAACTTTATTCTAAAATTCAAATAATTATACATGAGCGTTTGCATAGTCCTTGGAACGATTATACACGTTGAAGTTGGTTTTATAATCGAAATCTGAGTCACTTTATAAATTTGAATAAATGGAAGTTTTGTCGCGCCATTGAAACTAACATTATCCAAATTTATTCAACATTGTTATATGCCGAACAATTAATCCATCATTATTATGATCACATATATAAATAATAATTAATGTCGGTTGTTTTGTCTTTCTTCTTCTCCGTCTTCTGTTCGTATAAACATCTGCATTCCAGACTGCAACAGAATTTCCGTTAATAAAATGGAAAACTGTTTTGAATTATTATTTTGCTAGTTATAAATTCATCTGTGAAATATCCTTGAGTCGAAATGAATAAATAAAACTTTTATAGATTAATTACGGAAAATATCAACCGTCGATCGTATGATAAATTTTATAATTATTAAATTACTATTAGCGAATAGCAATTGAGAACGTGACTCAATGTTATTAATTATATATTTTGATCCAAATTGTAAAAATTACGCATCGACGATTTTTTTCTCCATACAATCTCCATTTCAAACAATCAATTTGAGGTAAATTTGAATAATAGTGAAAGGTAATCACGGTGTAGGTGTATTAAATTTTTCGATAATTGTTGGTCGTCTGTTTAATATTAAAAAAAAAAGTAGCATGAATAGGAGTGAAGAGTGGGAAGCTGCTGGAGTTTGTTTTACTGAACGAACTTGACAAAATCATGTGGTATAAGTTGAATGTGTGCCAACGGGTGAACATTTAAATTAAATATACACGACTCGATTCCACACACACACAAAAAAATGATACGAGAAGCTGATTTGAATCAGAAGTAAGTCTATTTGAGTTAAAAAATTATAAATTTTTCTATAAATTTATCTTGTAATATAGAAATTCGACATGTTGGAAACGTCGCACCAAACTTGAAAAATATCTAATATTAATATTAATTCTAATATTTGGATTTCTATTGATTTTAATTGTTCTATTAATTCGTGCCAATTTAAAACCGGCAAAATGTACAACTGCTGGTTGTATCAAAACATCATCGGAAATTATAAAAAATATGAATCCAAAAATTGATCCTTGCGATGATTTCTATCAATTCGCTTGTGGTAATTTCAAAAAACACGAAATTCTATCCGAACATAGATCAATGATTGATTCGTTCACAATTGTCAGGTAATTCCGATTATTATTATTATTATTATTATTATTATTATTGACAATAGTTGTAATTTAGCGATTTAGTCGATCATCAGTTGAAAACTTTAATTGAGAAACCTATCGATAGCGAATCCGATTCGAGACCTATAAAATTAGTTAAATCCTTATATAGAGCATGTATGAATACGACAAATAATGAGAAAACTTCATTACCGACATTCAAACGAATCCTAAAACAAATGGGTGGTTGGCCGGTTATTGAAGGTCCCAATTGGATTGAACCGATCGATTGGGCAACTTTAAGTTATCGTTTTATGCGACAAGGCTTCGATTATGACATGTTTTTCAGTTTTACCGTTGAACCAGACGTTCGAAATTCAACTAAAGCATCACTCACTGTATATATCGTTTATCGATTATTTCTTTTTCTATAATATTGATTATTTCAATTTATTTTAGTTGGATCAAGTGTTTACGGTGAGTTTCGATCGATTGATGCGGCATGGTTTCAACGAAACCATCGTCCAAAACTATTACGATTTTATGGTGAAAGTTGTGCGTGTTTTTGGCGGTCAAGAACCGTTCGCTTCGCGCGAAATGCGCGACGTCATCCAATTTATGATCGATTTGACTAGAGTAATCATCGAAAATTTACGCTATTTCCAATTGAAAATTGAACAAAATTATTTAGATTACAGTACCGATGGAGGAACGTCGAAATTCCAGTGCAGAAAACAATCCAATGACGATAATTGAATTGGAACAACAATTTCCGTATGTCAATTGGTACGATTATATCAATAATATGTTGGAACCTGTATTGAAATTGACGAAAACTGATGAAATTATTGTCACTTTACCGGAATATTTCCGTAAATTGGGTAATCTAATGCAAATAACACCGAAACGTACATTAATCAATTATATGTTTTGGAAAATAACAACGCCGACAATACGTTATTTGAATGATGAATTGAAAAATTTGAAATTGGAATTTTCGAAAGGTGTTTCCGGTAGATCGGAACGTACACCGAAATGGATGGAATGCATAACAGAAGCTGCAGAGTAAATATAATCTTTCTCTAACAATAATAATTAATTTGAATAACCAGGTTGAATTTAGAATTAGTTAAATTTTAAAATTTACGATTTGTTTTGTTTTATTCGATTTATAGATTGCATGTCGCCATCGGGTCGCTTTTCATCAAAAACTTTTTCAATCAAGCCGCTAAACGATCGATGCTCGAAATGGTAGCGAATATAAGAGATGAATTTACGAATGCTTTACGACAAATCGATTGGATGGATGATACAACTAGGAAGCATGCTTTGGAGAAAGCTGATGCTATGTCCGTTTTTATTGCTTATCCGGATGAATTACTGGACGACAAGAAAATTGATAATTATTATAAAAACGTACGTGTTCTATTTTTGTAATTATAACCTTGACTGGTTTGTTTAATATTTTTGTTTTTTTTTCATAGTTGAGTCTAAACAGTCAACAATATTTAGAGTCAGTTCAAAATTTAACGTTGTTCGATCGTCGAGTGGAATTCCAATGTTTAATCGAACCAATCAATAAAAGCGATTGGCGCGAACATGCACAAGCTTCAATCACCAATGCATTCTATTCAATAAGTCATAATTTTATTGGTAAATTGTTTAATTCAAAAAAAACAAGTTTTCCTCTAACTGGATATTTCTAGAATTTCCGGCTGGTATCCTGCAGAACGTCTTCTTCAGCAATGACCGTCCGCAATATATGAATTATGGTGCTATTGGTACGATTATCGGCCACGAAATCACACACGGTTTCGATGATGAAGGCCGACAATTCGACAAAAATGGTAATTTAATCGATTGGTGGCAACCGCACACCGAACAAGCATTCACAGAAAAAGCCAAATGTATTATCGATCAATACAGTAACTTTACAGTACCCGAAATTAATATCAATGTAATAATAATTCACGAAAATAAATAAATAATATAAATCTATACGGAATGGTCCACCAGAGGCTTTCCTGGTCTTGTAACTCTGGCTCTAGTGGGTTTCTATGTACAAGACTAGGAAAGCCTCTGGCGGACCACTCTGTATATAATTTCAATTTATTTTCTAGTTGAATGGTATTAATACGCAAGGTGAGAATATTGCCGATAATGGTGGCATTAAATATGCCTATCTTGCTTATAAAAAATGGCAAGACCAACATGATGTTGAATTAGGTTTGCCTGGTTTGGATTATACGCCGGAACAATTATTTTGGATATCAACAGCTAATACTTGGTGTTCGAATGAGAGAATTGAACAATTGAAATCGAATATTATGAATGATATACATTCACCAAATTATTATCGTGTTAATGTACCGTTAATGAATTCTAATTATTTTGCTAGAGATTTTCAATGTCCGATAGGCTCAAATATGAATCCGGAACATAAATGTATTGTATGGTGAAACAAATTATAATTTTTAATAGTTTAGATAAAATATTCTAGTCATAATAATTATTTTCATAATAACATATATTTTTTTTTAGATGCAATAAAAATTAAAACAATTTTATAGAATGATTGACATAATAATTACATCATTTATCCTTGATATTAGAATATTTGATTAATGGGTATGCATGCACCTTGAAAATACATAACTTTCCGCACATTACCCGTTAATCGATTAAAAACTCAGTTTCTCCACTCCTAAGCAGAGCCGTCCTAATATATTCAGTGCCCGTGGGCCGCTAAAAAAAAGCGTCCCTCTTTACATGCAGTAGAGTACAAAAAGCTTGCGCCCCAGGGCTATAGCCCATTTGGTCAAGTGTCCAGGGTGGCCTTGCTCGTATGTTAGAATGGCATCACTCTATATACAAAATCTGTACTGGAATGAGCTCATTCCACAATTGGTAAATTAACCAATAGCAGCGTAGCATTTTGAATAGTAACCATGACAACATACTAATAATAATAGAGAAAATGTGTTGTTTGATCTCAGCATCGGAATGATGGATTCAAGTCTCGTCCGTTTTCACAAATGGTGTCAAAAATCTGTCTGGATTAACCTAGTTTCTTCTCTTGCTCGGTGATTAACTGTGTAGGTAGCCAACATGTGGACACCTTATTGTTCATGTAAAGTTCGTCATTGAGAATCCTCTAAACACTGTCGTATGAGGATCCTGTGATCTAATAGCTAAAAGTCTGATGGGCACTACTCCAACCGGCTATTTCAAGTATTGAGAGATCATTAGAGAATACTGGTGATAAAGTAGCTGCCGAAACCTACTATAGATATATGATAGAAGTTGTGGAAGCTTTCGGGTCGGATAGGCGAGGCTTTTGCAAAGAAATGTAGGATGTCATCAATGTCACTACTGATCTAATAAATAAAAGTTTCCGAATTCGATCGAACAAATAATTTTATTGATTCATAATCACTACATACAAACAGAATTTAATTAATACACATCACCATATTGTACATTTATGTGATGGATTCATACGACTGCCTTTCGGACAATGGAAATCTTTGCTAAAATATTTGGAATTACCAAATGGTCCTAATACACGGAATTCAGCTGGTGAATGTGCATCAACAGTTACTTGTAATGATAAAGCTTCTGGACGATGTTTCGAACACCAAATCTGTGCTGCCGATAACCAAAACAATTGTAACGGCTCATATCTCAAACCGGGTAATTTCGGTTCTTTTGGATTATTATCCGACCATTGCTTATATGCCAAATATGCCTGTTTCACGCCACCGTTATCAGCAATATTCTCACCTTGTGTCCTAACACCATTTAGCTAACAAATAAAATTATTGACTATCGAAAATAGAATAATATCAAGAATAATTTACTTTCATATTAACTTCTGGTACAGTGAAATTATTGTATTGGTCTATAATACATTGAGCTTTTTCTAAAAATTTCTTTTGCGTTTCCTCTTTCCACCAATTAACTAAATTACCATTTTTGTCGAATTGCCTGCCAGTATCGTCGAAACCATGCGTAATCTCATGACCAATCACTGAACCTACAGCTCCGAAATTCATATATCTGGGACGGTCTTTATTAAAGAAAATACCTTGTAGAATACCAGCTGGGAAAACTAGAAAATTGATAAACACAAAGACAAATCAAATATTTTTTTTCGAAATATCAATTAATCATACTCAACTGATACTATTTTCTAATGGATGATAGAATGCATTAACTTGAGCTGGAAAGCCATGTTCACGCCAATCTGTCTTATTCACCGGCTCATTTAAACGGCTCAATGTAAAATCTAAAGTGAATTTGCTGATATTCAAGGCGGAATAGAGGAATTGATTCTCATCAACTTCCAACTAGAAATAATACAGACATAACAACAAAAGCTGATATTATCCAATACAGGGTGGTCCTTCAAAAGCTTTCCTGCTCTTGTAGAAACTCTGGTTCTAGTGGAGAGAAAGAAAAATGCACTCGAATATCTAAAAGTTTGGAAAATCGTTTTGACGTCAAAATGTTCCCTAAATATCACACTTTAGATCTTCGAGTCCGTTTTTTTTTTTGCACGCTCTAGAGCCAGAGTTACAAGACCAGGAATGCCTCTGATGGACCATCCTGTATCATCCGTATCTCTATTTAGGCCAACTAGAGATAGAGATTAAGTTGAATACAAAATTACTTTGTCGTAGAGTTGTTCAATTTTTCTATCATCCAAAAGTTCATCAGGATAGGCGATATGATCGACAATTGTATTCGCTTTATCTAAAGCACTTTTACGTGTCTCCTCATCCATCCAATCAATTTGCTTCAAACTGTCTTTGAATTGATCTTTAATATATTTTACCATTTCTAGAGCATTTAATTTAGCATCAGGATTGAAAAATTTTCGAACATACATTGCACCAATCACTATCGGCACTCTAAAAATTGATAATAATAATATCTATTATTACAAATTAGATGAAATTCCATGATTCTCGAACTAATCGAGATCTTGATCTTGATAGTTATTGCAACAATTAAAAACGATAATTTATAAGCTATAATAGTCGCTATATTCGTATTAGGGATCTTATTTGTACAGGATGATGCATTAGAAATGGGCACAACACACTCAAATACGAGGAATGATCCAAGAGTAATGATAATCTCTATGGAACCGAGGTAGTATCCTCTTTTGAGAAGATTTTTTCATGTTGAATCTACCAGGATGCCGCTATAACGGCTATCACTTTGTTAGAATCTTCCAATTTTTTGCCTTTGAGCTGCTCCTTGAGTCGGCGAAAGAGTTAGAAGTCGCTGGCAGCTAGATCTGCTGTATAGGATGAGTGTTTGAATAATTTGCAACAAGCTTCTGAATGACAGCCATCAGAAATATTATTGCGTTTGCCTCACCTGTTTATCTTGAAAGCTTCCCGCAATCGTCTCATTTGGCGAGCTTAATTGGAGCCTGTAATAGTGGCTCTCTTTGCCAGTCAGTTCACTATAACTACGCCATAACCTTTGCAACTGGCTTCAGACTTTACATTTGTTCGATGTCGGTGAGGACGATCGTCTTCCAGTCAAGGATTGTTGTTTCATCTCATGATCGAAATGATGAATTCATGCCTCGTCCATTGTTGTAAATCGAGTCGAAAATCTGCCCGGGTCAGCCTAAAATACTGACTCACTGACAGGTGTGAATACTTTGCTCATGTAAGGTTTTTCTCTGAGGTTCTTTTTCACACTGCCGTATAAGATTTCTGTTATCTCAACTAAATGTCTAATGGTCACTATTCAGCCAACATAAACTTCTCTTACTAGAGTGCAACTGTACAACGTAATTCCAAAATATGGCTGTGCCTGTATAGAAAAATTTTACCCGTAACTAGTGAGTATTGAAGATCGCTACCTCAGTTTCTTTGGATTCTATGATGACAACTAGAACCAACCGATTATCATTATATTTGGATCAGTCAAATTCATAAAATACAGGGCAATTCGTTTTATATTTGGTACTAACTGTACAATTTCCGAGAATCATGCAATGAATAGAGAGCGGGCGTTTATATGCGCACCTCAGAATGCCGCAACTCTAACAGAACGCGAAACTGTGGTGTAAGGGAATTTCTATGGTGTAGAGGATAAACTTACAAACTTGTAGTTTCTTCAATACATTCCTTCCATCTTGGTGGACTTTCTTGTATACCATTGATGGCATGTTTGAAAACCAACTCACGATCTTTAACATCTTGACTTAGATATGAGATTATATCTTTGACTACACGCCATAAAATATAATTAGCTTGAACGCTAAAATAGAGAGAAATCTTTAGTAATTGTTAAAATTTATTATTCAATAAAACTAACCGTTTCGGTGTTTGTTGTATTAAAATTTCGAAAGAGTCCAAATAAGCAGGTACACCGACCAATATCAATTGATCTGAATCAATTTGCATTTGTTTTGGCATTATATTATTGATTAAATTCAACCACGGTATTGTTTGATATCGTCTTGATAAATCACCAATTGTCATAACATTATATAAATTACTAATATTACGACGTTCCTCTTGTGATAATGAAAATTTAGCTAAATCAATTTCAAATTCTAATGAATCTAATAAGTCGATACGTGCCCGTATACGATCACTACCAAACATTTCAGCCACATCAACCATATATTCATAATAAGCTTGGACGATTTTGTCATTCAAACCGTTTATCAAATATTCACGGCTCAGGCCCAAATTCGGCTGGTCAAGCTATAATTATTAGAAAAAGCCATTGATAAAAATCATTCAAAATCTTATTCTATAGCAAATCCTGAAGCTGAACGTTACCGGAGGCTGTCAAACTCAACTACTCTGAGGCACAGCCCATCCGAAAACTGAACTTTATTAGACTTGGGGGGCGTAAAGTTTTCCTGTTGGACCCTCAGAAAACCACACAGTCCTGTATCGAGATAAAGATCAGAATCCGGATTTGTTATAGAATAAGACATTTAGAAAAATCGTTTCACTTGGATGAGTCTAGTTGTTGAATTTTTGAAATCCAGTCCAACAGTAATATCCAATAAACTATTGATCGATAGTCCGATTTTTCTCATTTCATATAGATTCTCTTTCCAATTGAAAGCGTCCTCATCCCAATATTCCTCAAGTACCGGCCATCCACCCAGTTTTTTCAATAAGTCTTTAGCAATATGAAGACCATAACGTTCAGCTAAACCTATCCGAAGTATTTATAAAATAAAAACAACAAGAATTGTACTCGATTACGAAACGCTTACTTCTATTTTTACACGAATTATAATATTTTTTTATTGTTTTAAATGGTTTCGGCTCGTAAGTTCTAACTTCTTCTAATGCCATTTTGATTTGTTCTTGTAGAATATCATTAATTACAGTAAATGTATTAGCAAATGTTTTATCATTCGATATCAATGAATGTTTGATATAATTGCCGCAAGCGAATTGATAAAAATCCTTACAAGGATCAATTGTTTCGTCCATATTACGGAATATTTCACCAGCTGTTTTTACACATTCCTTTGTTGTACAAACATCATTTTGTCCTAATATTGAATTGTCTAAAAATAATTCTGCAATTAATTTATTAACGAATAATATCGATAAAATTAAAATTAATATCATTAATTTTTCGTTTTGTTTATTTTTTTCAATCGAGAAATAAATTATAATATTTTAAAATAGTATTGATTAATTAAATTGTCAAAATTGATTGATTTGACGTGTGTAATTTTATTGAATGTGGAAATTAATTAGAAAATTTTAATGGAAATTAATGGAAAAATTATCATACAATTCCTTCTATTGTCATCATCTAATTCTACAATAGTACGAATTCCACAACTCAATAAATACAAATTTTCCTTTAATAGAATCGATATCGGTGTGTTTTTTATTTCCAGAAAATTAATGGGATTTCTTGTTTTTGAAGTATGGAATTTTTTTTGGAATGACCAATTTCATCGTCATTCTGATCGTAATCACCATTATTTATATAATTTTCTTCCATTTGAAATATTTTTATGATGCAATTGCCAGTCAATATTCTTAATTACTAAGGTTTTGTTTTCAAAAAAAATGGGCAAGCCAAATCAAAATTACGATCTCACATCGAATCATATCTGAATATCTAATTTCCAACAATTGTAGTTGTTCGTATTTGTAAAAATAAAGATTTAAATTAGAATACATTTTTTTACGACCACTTGCTTGATAGTAAAGAAGATGAGGATCAGGATTGGTTATAGAATCTACAAGTCTACAAGCATAATTTCGAAATCTAGAAGATTAAGTGCTGCTTTACACGTACCTGATGAATGGATCCGGCACCGGGTAGTTAGGATACTATGCACCGTTCCAGACGTATACCGAGCGAGCCTATCCGGCACCGAACCGACGACTGACAACCGCTTTCCAATGCCGAAAAACGGATGGTACGTACTCGTATGTAGGATTGTATTGTAGCGTATACATGTGCCGTGTCGATACTCTATTGTTTCCATCCAGCAAGACTCTGCGATACAAACACCACTGAGTAATGAAAAAAAAAAAAACACAACTGGATCGGGAGAAAACTGATCAGGTGTAAAGAGTCTCAAACCGGCACCAGCCCGGCACCGGACACATCCATTAGGCACGTGTAAAAAACTACGCTAAGGATTAGAAAACTTTACTCTACCGGGCGGTTCATTCAACCGAATCAAGCCCAATAAGTGTTGCAAATTCTGGAATTTAATTTTTGCGATTGTATCTTAGATGTTGGGCGTAGTTGTCTAACAATAAGATCGGTAATAATTTCGGACCATGCATGATAAAAGTTGCAGGAGTAACTCCTTATATCAAAACATAGGTATTTCTGAATGAGTATTATTTGGGAAATTATTGCGTGTTGGTATACTGCATAAATATTGTATCCTACTGTATATTCAAAGTCGAAATCGTGGCAACATCAGGATGACTTGATATGAGGAGGCAGCCCTATCACGATTTGCATGTTTCGTTAGGTAGCTTCCAATGAGGGTAGATCGACCTTATTGTTAGTCCAGATCTTGTAGTCTAATGTACTAACACGACACATTGCGTCCACAAGAAATACGCTGTAGAACTTTTTGGGCTCAACTTCAAGTAATCAAGCTAAGATCGCATTCGTTGACCAACCAGCCTGCCAAAGCAATAAGGGTAAACCATCATTCATGGACCATACATGGACTGAACATGTTTGTCTGTACATGGGCTGAGCAAAAGTCGTTTTAACAAAAATTGGTCTCAACATGACCGCGGCACATTTCAATAAGGAAATTCTATTAACTGCCCACAAGGCAAAATCTTTATTGAACAGGCCTTTTATTGGATGGGCGCGCATGTTATACTTTTTTCACCACTTAATATCTACTTGAGGAATTAATTTACCATAATCGGGGACTTCCTGATTACCCTGAAATTCCAATAGGTAAATCCCATGAAGCGAAACGTCCATTGTCGAATGCTGTTACAATATTCCTTTATATCCCGTATGTTCTCAAGAAATTTCCCTCTCTATTGAACGGACATTTTTAAAGAATTCATATCATTTGAATACGACTGCACTGGACTACGAACATGTCTCGATTACAGGGCCGCTCCGTGCGGGTATGCAGGTTGTGCCCTGTACAAAGGCGCCTCATTAGTGGGGGCGCAATTTCAGCTCTCATATTAGAAACATATATTCCATATGTTTGCAGGCGCCTTTTACCCACGAAGCGGCCCTGCTCGATTACATAAATAAACACGAGAAGAGAACAATTTCTTATCACTGGAATACATTTTCGTAGCGGACACCTCCCTGTAACAGACATTTTCTGTTTTCCCGTAGAAGCTCGTCCAAGAGAGGCATTCGACTTTAGCAGGTTTAATATACCTCCCCGTATAATTAAAGAAAATTTTTCGATTAACATATTTTTTATATATATATATAAAGCTCCTAAGTTTGATTGTCGACTAACGACCTGGGCACACGTGCGTATTACGTACGTTGTAGAAATCTGGTAGAGAAACATTGTTTCAAATGGGAGCGGTCACACGATAAATATTAATATAAATTATTAATTATTGTTATTATTAATATAAATACGTCAGAGATACATACGCTGAGAATACGTACGTTATCTCTCTTTATATAAGTACGGGCGAGATGGGGGGGGGTACTTATGATCTCGCTCGCACTTATATAACAATGTCAGTTAAACGGACGTTTATCGATTTTGAAATTACGTCTGTGGCATACGTACGTTAAAGTACGTTCTGTGTTAGTCTACCGATGCAGACAAATACTTGATTTTGAACAAATTTACATAATTTTTCTTGGGGACTTGTCGAATATTGTGCAATTTCCAACATATTTCACAATTAAATTGGGAAATTTGCAAAATTATTATAAAAACAAAAAACTCGAACATAAATCACTTTCGCCAATTCAACAACAACAACAAGTGAAACTAGCCACTTGCTATTATTTTTTTTATCTTATAATAAACATGATCAACTTACGTATAGTTTTACAGAATATTAATGAAATTAAGAGTATTATAGCCAAAATTAATAAACTACATGCTATTATTGTTAATTTTCGTTCGAATTTTGTTTTACGTTGCCACCATGTGTCTTGTCTGGAAATCATTAAATTTCAACTAAATCGATAGTCGAATAAGTTTTTGGGGGCACCTACCTCTTTGGCATAATTCTCGAATAATTGGCCGAACCAAAATAAAAGAGCACTAATTTAATTTTTAATTTTTCAAATCACACAAACTCCGATTTGGTCGAAACTACACAATCAATGCCAAACTTTTATACGCACGCATTGTCCAATACTTCCTCTTTTATTGAAAAAAAAAAAATAATAAAAATTATAATAAAGTAGTAGAATAAAATAAACAGTAATAAATTACAATTATACCAGAAAATGTTAATTTTTCTATTGAATTGAACAAAAATAGACTATTATGATAGTGTTAATGATACAAAATTTATAATATAGTTGCTATTATTATGATTGTTGGTAATTCACAACAACATCAAGTCTTATGAATTAATAAACTTTTCTAACAACTCTCTATTTTTTTCCAAAGACTCCTCTTTACTATGAAGATCATATGACCTTTTTGGAAAAAAAATGTAAAATCCAGTTCTGATCATTTATTAATGTCGAATTATAATCAACAATAATTATTGTCGATGTTAAATAATTAATTTATTATTATTACTGTTGACATTTATTAATAATTGAAATTGATTGATTGCTAATAAGAATTACTCAATAATAGTCATTTAAAATTTTATTAATCATACATGGACTGATTAACATAATTACCATATTCTACATTTATTTACAGGATTCATATTCGATCCTAATGGACAATGGAAATCGTCGGCGAAAAATTCCGAATTCATATACGGTACAATAATTCGATAATCAGCCGGTGCATGGAATCCATTCAAAACTAGATTCTTCAAAGCCGCACCTGTATATTTACTACACCAGGCTGTAGCTGCCGATAACCAAAATAATTGTTTTGTTGTAAATTTCAAACCGGGCAATAACATCTCCTCCGAATTCCTATTCAACCATTTTCGGTAACCTTGATAAGCTATTTTAATACCACCATTATCGGCGATATTCTCGCCTAAATTCATTAAACCATTCAAATTCATTTCGATATCCGTTAAATAATATCTATTGTATTGTTTTATAAAACAATTTGTTTTCTCCGAAAATGTTTTATTCGTTGTCGATTGCCACCAATCGATTAAATTACCATTATGGTCGAATTGTCGGCCGATATCATCGAAACCGTGTGTAATTTCATGACCGATTATTTCACCAATTGTTGCATAATTCATGTAATTTGGACGGTTCGGATTGTAGAAATCGCCTTGTAAAACAGCAGCTGGCAATTCTGGAACAATTCAAATAAATATACTGCACAACATATTGATGTAATTCACCAATCATATTTTCACTTCTACTATAGAAAGCATTAACAATAAACGAAAATGTTTGGTCTTTCCAAATATGCTTCTCCACAGGCTCGCGTAATCGCTTAACATAATGCATATGGTTGAAATTGGATACATTGAAGATTAGTTCTAGAGGAAATTCATCGAGATTCAATTCTAACTACAAAAATTACGATTATTTTTAATTAATTATCCGAATTTTATTACGTTATCATAGTATTGTTCGATATTTTCATTGAATAATTGTTGCGGAAATCCAATATAAGATTGCATCTTTTTTAATTTCAATAAAGCATTCGATTTGGTAGTGTCATCCATCCAATCCAACGATTCGATTTGATATTGGAAAGCTTCTCGAATATCTCCAACCAATTCGTTCACTTTCTCTTGTGTTTTATCGCCAAAATATCGTTTGACATATAAATAAGATGCAGCTATCCAGAAATTGGAACTGTATAGAATAAGACATCGTTATTTTTAATAACGATCGTACCACGCTATTTCTCCTCAAAGTTGGCGTTGCATTGGAGAACGTACGTCCTAGCGTAGTTCATTTATAATTAAATTTGACATTTGTTGTTGAGCGTCAGTAATCTGCATTACCGACAGGCGGCTGAAACAATCGACGGACCTACGTTCACAGAGTCAACGTCAACTTTGAAGATCGTTATAATTGATTTAGAGTAATTATTACCTTTGCGATGATACGCAATCTTTCCATCTGGGTCGTTGGGCGATATTTCCATAAGCAATTCTTTCGAATTCTAATTGTTGTTTCTTTATAATATCCGGAAAATATCGAAAAGGAATTGCATGCCAAAACATATAATTTGCTAGAATTCTAAACATAGAACCACAGTTATGATTTTTTGTCTATCGAATATGATGGATATACTCAAACCTTTTTGGTGTTTTCAATAATAAATCTTCTAATTCACCCAGAAATTTCGGAAATTCGATATTAATGATCTCATCCGAGCTTATCATTTCTATCGGTGATAAATAAACGTTGATAAATTGTAACCATGGTATACTCGAATATTCCTGTTGTAATTGACGAATAGTCATAGGATTGTGGAGGAGACTAGCGTTTTTCAAGTCTTCATACGGAGTTATAATCTAAATAATTCGTATAGTTGAGAATTTTTCGGATATGAATATTTCGATCCAAAAATAATGATAATCGTATATTTTTAGCAGTCAGATAGTAGATACGCAAATGGAACTAGAGCCGTTATCAAAAAGTTCTGCTTAAAAAAAGTGCAACGCTGGTACAAGGCAGTTTCAAGCTGGATTGAACATTCACAGAAGACGAGCATGCACATCCTACACCAACAAAAATATGGAAAAAATCGAATCGTTCTGACTGAAAAGTGGCCATCGGACATTCACTGAAGGTTACAGAGATCTCTAACAGCAGTGTACAGAGGATCGTCAGTGCCAAACTGTACATGGACAAAGTACTCGCACGTTGGCTATCAAGAATGTTAACTGCCGATCAGAAAATGAAACAAGCCGGCATTTCAAGAGCAAATCTTGATATTACCGGACTGATCCGGACAAATTTTTTACCCGATTTGTCACAATTGATGGGATCTAGATCCATCACATCGATCCTGAAACTAAACAACAATCGATAATTCTGAAATTTGACATACACGCCGACTTAGTGGGAATATTAGCGTACTGTGTCCTTCTTTATTCTGCAGTTACACTCCGATGTAAGGAACTTAAACTTGGCAAAATATACAGAGAGAACGAGTATCGCGAGGAGCGACCATCCATACAGAAGAAAATGTGAAAAAAGTCGAAGATCTACTTTCACTCAACTAAAGATTGGCCATCAACAGATATTTAGCTGAGATCACAGAGATTTCATATGGCAGTGCTCAGAATCAAGCTTTACATGAATAAAATGCTACACGTTAGGTACTCAGAATTTCAATTGACGAACAAAAGAATAAACAGGCTGATCCGAGCATATTTTTGACCTTATTTATAATAATGAAGGAAACATGGATCCATCACTCCGATTCTGACTTGAAAACGACCGTCTGTACCGACACCGAAGAAATTCAAAGTGGCGAGCTTCATGCAAAGAGCAATAGAGTCCGTTTTTGAAGGAACTCTTGTATAGTGGATTATTTGGAAAACGGAGTGAATAATTCAGGTTCTCATTACCTAGATCAAATAAGAAGAATGCAGAAAACTATCAAGAAAAAAAAAGCGAGCTGGAGTGCTGGCTCAGCAGGACAACGCAAAGCCAAAAATGTACGATGGCTGTCATTCAGAAAGCGAGTTTCGAATTACTTGAACATTCATCAAATTCTCCAACAACTTCTATTTTATTCCTCGACAAGAAATTCGAAGACAATGGAGAGATGACCGCTGTAGAAGCTTTCTGTGCGAGTCAATTGACTCTCCAAAACAGCTGTATCTTAAGGAACTCGTGCTTGTCTTCGATATCGATCATCATTATTTTTGTATCAATCGTCGTTATTTAGTAGCAATAACTCACTTTCGCTAATTTTATCTCGAAATCGATCAACTCTCGCATTTCTGTTAAAGCTCGAATACGTTCAGCACCTAAAGCTGTAACTGTACCAACCATAAATTCATAAAGAGCTTTAACATAGGTGCTATTAAAGCCTTGTTTGTACCATTTATAGGCCATATTAGGCTGTGATAACTGTAATGATTCGAAATTATTAATATTGTGTAGAATTTTAATGTCCATACCGCCCCAACCATCAGTGTATGTTTTGAAGAATCTTTATAATCGATATGGATATAAATTGAAACGAACATATTCCTAGCTAATCCGATTTTCCTCATATTATAAAGTAATTTTTTCCATTCGAAATTTTTCTCATTCCAATCATTACCTCTTAAAACCGGCCAACCGCCCAATTTCTTGAATAATCGCCCGAAATAATCCAAACTATTTCGTTCGATTTTTGTTGTATTCATGCATGATTGATAAGCGATCTTTATCAATTTCAATGGACGCAAGTCGTCATCTCCTATCGGTTCTTCATAGATATTTCTCAATTGAAAGGCAACATCATCACTGAAATTGTGGAGAATTTTATGGATTGAATTCAAGAGGTTTTTTTTTTCTCAATATACGTCTACCTTAATTGAGAGAATCCCGAAATGGCACCTTGTTCATCCGGTATTTGTGTTTTCTTTAGATAATTACCACAAGCAAATTGATAAAAATCGTCACACGGATCTACAGTCGGATCGATTCGTGATAAAATATTAGCTGCCGCTTTTATACAATCCGATGTTGTACAAATATTGTTTTCGTTTTGTTCGACAATCGTTTGTTGTTGGATTTTGATGAGAAAATATAAAATCATTGGTAATAACAATATTAAGGTTGTTATTAGAAATTTTTCGATTTTCGTACGCTTCTGCCAACATTGTAATTTCCTATAATTATAGAATTATATATGGAATTTATTTAAAAGTTTTATTTCAATAATACTCACTTTTTTAGATTCATAACTCGTACGAACAACGAATAAAAAAAGTGTTATTATTATGCTGGAATAATCGTAATTGTCGTCAAATTGCCACTAATTCGATAATTTTATTTAGAAGAAAATTAATCGGTTTTATTTGTTTGAAAATTGTTTCAATCAACTGTATACGTACCAACTACTGAATTATTCTAAAATATACAATTTTACAAATTCTTCGAGACAAGCAATTTAAGAAATGTGCAATTTCCTTTATTTGTATAAAACAGTAATTTAATCATCGTCTAAATTTCTACCTACATCAAATTTTATATGAGGAAAAAAAAGAGCTAAATACATTAATTAGGAAAAAGTGAAGGCTTATTGTAGAAGAGAACTACATAAGATTAAGCAATTTCTAAAAATATGATAGAAATCTCGGAATAGAAATGTTCAATTCGAGTTTTGAGAAGACATCGGAAAATCCTATTAGATAAATTATGCACGGGTGGAAAAACAATTACCATTCGGAAAGATATTCGGCAACAGTCTACCAATCTACAGCTCTCGAAATTGTTGAAAACCGACAACGAATTTCACCGCAAAATCATCATCCCCGATCAAGGCTCATTTCTATGCCCAACGGTTTTCTCACTTCATAAAATTGGTGATATCGCTGCGAGTCTAATATACATGCGAGTTCTTCGCATCTGGTGATGATTTTGGCAACAGTCTTCAAAAATGCGAACTGAGCTTTGGTTACCATCGATAGGAAGTGCAGCACCGTATAATTCTCGACAAATTATAAACTTATTGCGAAACTGATTAATTTTACGAAAAGCCCCCCCATCGCTTTTGGCCGCCAAGATCGTGTGATTTGACGACTTTGGACTATTTTCTCTGGGACTAACAGTCCGTAGACTAACAAAGTAGAACACATTTTTTTGGTAAAAATCAATTTTTTTATTCAATATAGTTGCCTTCGAGAGCAATACAACGATTATAGCGGTCATACAATTTTCCGATACCATTTCTATAGTATGATTTCTCTTTAGCCTCAAAATAGGAGTCAGTTTCGGCGATTACCTGTTCATTAATGCTGAATTTTTATCCAGTGAGCATTCTTTTGAGATCTCCAAACAGGAAAAGTCACTGAGGGCCAGATCTAGCGAATACGGTGGATGAGGAAGCAATTCGAAGCCCAATTCATACAACTTTATCATTGTCATTGATGAAACAACACTTTGTTCTTTTGCAAATGAGGCCGTTTTTCGGTGATTTCATCTTTTAAACGCTCCAACCATGCTATGTTATACTCATTGTTGATGGTCTGACCTCTTTTGAGGTAATCTATGAATATAATACCATGTACATCCTAGAATACTGATGCCATTACCTTGCCAGCCGATCGTTGCATCTTTCTACGCTTTGGCTTTGGTTCTTCACGTCCAGTCCACCCGGCTGACTGTCGATTAGACTCTGGAGTGTAGTGATGAATCCAGGCTTCATCCATTGTAATATATCGACGAAAAAATTCGTCTTTATTGCGATTAAATATTGCTAAACACTGCGCCGAATCATCACAACGTTGCTGTGAGTACGCGTAGCACCCACTTTGCACAAAGCTTTCGCATGTCCAAATATTCATGTACACGTTCCTTCGATATCTTTAGAGTCTTAGCTAACTCAATCAACTTCACTTAACGATCATTCAAAATTAATTTGTGGACTTTCTTGAGTTTTCGTCCGCAACAACCACTTTCGGTCATCTGCTGCGTGCATCATCTTCGATGCTCACTAACAAAAAGTCATTGGATTTAATCCTAGCAGTGCTATGTATGTGTGAGAGACTACGGATTTTTCAGCCCAACTGTTATACCAAATCCTGGAATCGTAGCAATAAACCTGAGACTATTGATGAATTTGAAACCATTGTTTGTCGTTACCAAGTCGTTCTGAGATGTGATGTGATTAAAAATTAACTCAAGCGGATCTATGTGTGCAAAATCAGTAATGACAGCCTCTTGGACGATATCATGTTCAAATCATGAGGATTTTTCAAAAAAAATGGTGCTTTTCTATTTTTTTCTTACAACTCGCCCAATACAATCAAACATTTTCTGATAAGAATACAAAGAACTCTCTACTGATACTAAAGTACATTTGAAAATACATAATTTTCATGCCCCATAGTTTATAGACACTTTGGAATAATGAGAATAATCTCAAATTGTACACAATGTCTGTATAGCTAGCGTTGAGTGAAAAATCCAAGTCGATATCTGAATAAACAACATTCCAATAAATGTTTACAACTATCTACTAAATTTTTCTATATCTGGCAGGAATGGTAGTCCTGTATTGGGTTATGAAAGAAAAAAGTCTCGATTCTCTACCAAACACGGCATTTATTTTCAGCATTCATAGGCGAACCCAACGTACATTGAAAGTCCTTTGCAAAATATTCCGAATTCATAAATGGTAAAATAACACGAATATAATTTGGTGAATGTGATGCACTATTTATAAATTGTTTAATAATATCATTTCGATATTTACTACACCATATTGATGCTGCCGATATCCAAAACATTTGTTTCGGTGTATAATCCAAACCAGGCAACATCAATTCATCATTATTCCGTTCCAACCATTTCAAATAGCCACGATAAGCTATTTTAATACCACCATTATCAGCAATATTCTCACCCAATGTCTTTCTACCATTCACTGTTATATTTAAATCAATTATTGTATAATTACTATATTGTTCAATTAAACATTGAGCTTTATCCGAAAATGTTTTATTCGTTTCCGGTTCCCACCAATCAACTAAATTACCATTTTTATCATATTGACGGCCACCATCATCGAAACCATGTGTGATTTCATGGCCGATTACATAACCGATGGCGCCGTAATTTAAATATTGAGGACGGTCTTCGTCGAAAAACGGTACTTGTAACATACCGGCATTCAATTCTACAACACAAAATTATACTCTTCACCAATTATCTAGTATAGAAATTGAATAAAAATTTACCTATACTATTATCAGAAGATTCATAATAGGCGTTCATAACATAAGCGTAAGATTTATCGCGCCAATCGCCTTTAATTATCGGTTTTCTCAATAAACTATTGGCATAATTAATGAAAAATATCGTTATATTCTTGTTGAGTTTCATAGGATTCCCTTTCGGTTCTAGATAAAGCTGAAATATAAAAAAATTATCCTGTATGTACAGAGTGGTCCACCAGAGGCTTTCCTGGTCTTGTAACTCTAACTCTAGTGGGTGCACAAAAAAAAAAACGGACTCAACGATCTAAAGTGTGATATTTAGAGAATACGTTAGAACGATTTCCCAAACCAGGAAAGCTATGGCGGACTATCCTGTATAGACTGTCCGGGCATTGGTCGTTCTTTGCCTTTTCTTCCCATTTTCTGGGTGTTTCAATTGAGGTGTCTAAGAACTGAAAGGAGCTGTGTAGTTGTTCGGGAAGTATGGGAAATTATCAAATTTTCAATAATTATATAGCTCGTCTGAATGCCTCATGAGTAGGAATATGGGCACATCTTCTACTGAATGAGACGCTCAAACGAGCTATATAATCATTGAAACTTGAAATTTAAACTATTTCAACACTAAAATATTCCTCTGTTTATCCCCATAATTGGAAACCCAAGACAATAGAAAGAAAATGCAGATCCATGTTGTTGTTTAGAGATAAAAAAGAGTCACATACAGTTTTTAACAAAAAAATTTGAATTCTTAGTACTTCCTCTTGAGCCTAAAACGTGAATTTTGAACTACTGTAACTCAACTAAATTTTGCAATATCGCATTGAATTTTGCTTTACTTTGTAGAGTAATTGTCGTTCTTCAAAAGTGTTTTCGATGATTTTCTTGTAACTTGGACTGTTTTATCAGTGTCGTTTTAATTACAATAGATTTCCTATCATTATTATCAAAGCAACTGTTGAAGTTACAAAACAGAAACGTTAATGACCATCTTGTACGGAATTGAATTTACTACGAAATATGTTCGTAAAATGAGAAAAAATGCCACGTTCGAGAGGAAATACTTAGAAAATAATCGATTTCTAATACATACGTCTTTATAAAAGTCTTCTATACGATTATCATCAATAATCTCATCAGGATAACCGATTATTGATTCCATTTTTTCAGCTTTTTGTAGAGCATGAATTTTCGTTGTACGATCCATCCATCCTGTGGTTTTTAATGTTTCAATAAATGATTTTTTTATATCGGCCACAATTTCTGTCACTTTATTTCTAGCTGATTTCCGAAAGAAACGTTTAACGTAAACATTCGATAATCCAGCATCAAATCTATAAATTTATATATACACGAACAAATGAATGATTGGGAAATCTTTCGAGATAGAAAATTATAATAATACCGTGAAACTACGTCTAAACATTCTTTCCATTTTGGTTGTCTCTCGATTTTTCCATAAGCCATATTTCGATATTCCATATAAAAATTTTGGTATTTTTTCGGTAAATATCCAATCGAGTCCCATATAATCAACCACATTAAATAATTAGCTATAAGGCGTTTATTCGTTTTGGCTAACAAAATTTCTAGATTTTTCAAATATTGAGGTAATGCCACATTTACAATATCTTGTAATGTAACAGATTCGATTGGTGCTAGAAAACTATTTATATATCGTAACCAATCAAAACTTGGATAATTTTTTTGTAATTCTTCAATTGTCATCAGATTGTATTCCAATGAGGAATTTTTCCGTTGTTCAGATGGTATCATAATTTTCGCCCATTCTATTCGAAAATTTGTAACTTCAGTAATTTCAACATCGGCTCGTACTTTTTCTGCACCCAGTTCTACAGCTGTTTTTATCATAAATTCATGATATGCTTTAACTGTACTATCATTGAAACCGTTCTTCAAACGTTCATAATTGATACAACTTTGAGTGATCTAAGGAATAGAAATCAACTGGAAATTCATCTCCAATTAGAGATACTTACAGTAAGAAGACGTCTAGATGAATTCTTATTATCAATGCCTATATATAGGCTAATAAAGAAGTTACGACGGAAACCTAATGGTCTTAGTCGATACAATAATTGTCGCCAATCGAAATTCCTTGGACTCCAATTATTACCTTCCAATACCGGCCAACCACCCAAATCTCTAATTAACTTGATAATATAATCGAGATTCTCCTTTTCATATTTTGTACTATTCAAACATGCCGTATACATAGTTTTCATTAATTTTAGAAAATTTAAGTCATGATCTTTGATGGGTTCTTGGAAAATTTCACGCATTCGCATTGCAAGATTTTCACTATAAAAATTATCATTTTAATATTATTGTCAATTATATAATTCTATATATGTGATACTGGATCTGATTGGTTGGATGTACCATCATTTGATTATCAGGAATATGGGTGGTTTTGATGAAATTGCCGCAAGTGAATTGGTAAAAATCTTGACAAGGATCGACTTCAGCATCCATATTTTTCAAAATATCAGCAGCACTACGGACACATTGTTCCGTCATACAAATATTTTTGAATTTGTTGTCGGATGGAAAAATCACTGGTTTCAATGCAAATACTATCGCCAATAATAATAGAATTGTCAAGACTGCAATTAATGATCTCTCAAGATTTGTACGATGATTCCAATGATTCATTAAACTACAATAATACAAATTTTTTAGATTATTATACGAGATCAATTATTATTCCGAATACAGACGTCTTTTTCGGTTTAGCCATATTTTTTTTTCTCTTCTCGTTGTAGAAATAAATCGAGAATAGTTACACAAAAGACATGGAAAAACTACGCTACTATTTTGTTTTTAGATTAAAAAAGTAATACCCCACTCTGGCAAAGCCTGGCGGAAATTGCTATTAATTAATTGATAATGAGCAAGTCTTCTTCTTATATTAAAGTTGGCGAAGTTTAAGAGAAACTTGCACGATTTCTATCGATAAATGCTATGAATCTATTAGGATTTCTTCTATAACTCATGAATATAATATTGATTTTCGTCCCAAAAAAAAATCAACAAAACAAAGAAGCTTTATTTTTGTGATTCGACATCAAGGATGAATTTATAAAATTCATTAATTTGAATTTTCATCTTCCGTTTGTAATTTTCTAATTTACTTTTCTCCATATAACAACAACACAAAACTGAAATAATTTTATTATCAAAATTCAAGTTGTGCATCTTGTAATTTGTGAAAATTTGAATTATTAACATTCTCGACCTCATTAAATGATGATAGAACTCAATTGACTAAATTATAAAAATGAACATGTTACTTAAGTATTCAAATTAACTTATCATTATACAGTTTTATTGAATTAATTAAAATTTATAATAATTATATGATTTTAGAAATAGCAATAGCACCTTTACAACCTAATTTTATCGATTCAGTTAGAAATCTATAGAATGGTGCCTGTTCAGCACCATGATCAATGCCAGTATCATGATGTTCCAGTTCTTCATCACGACATTTCTTTATCAATTCCAATAATTCTTTATTCGCTTCTGGATCTTCCATTAATAGTCTTAATTGATCATTATAATGATCGACAATTACAGTTTCAACAGCTACCGTACATGCCATTGCTGCTTTATCACCTAATAATGCAGTTGTTGCACCTAACATAAATCCAGCTATATTCCATATTGGTGACATTACTGTTGGACGAACACGATATTTCAATATTAACTGTTCAAATTGTTCACGATGATATTTCTCTTGATTCCACATATGTTGAATTAATGGTGCTTTTGTTGTACTACCCATTATAGCCATTTGACCAGCATAAATCACATCAGCACCACTTTCACCAGCATGATTAACACGAATTATCTCATCCAATTTTTCTTTTGATGTTATCGTACGTACCAAATTTGGTTTTCCATGAATTATACTTGAACGTAATGGTCGTAATGACAGCATTATAATTAATAACAATAATATAACCCAACTTTTCAATGTCAAATTGACTACTAAGTTAGCGATAATTGAAGCCTCACGCAAACAAATTTATAATAGAATTATACATAAAAATAAATATAGAACAAACGAGAAACTATAAATCTGATCTTCAATTTGCATCAAGTTAATCACAGCAATAAAGTAATTGTTAGATAATGATTATTATAAAAATATTTAAAGTTAACTTCCATAGTGCGGAATTCATATTATTTCATCTATATCAACAATAGATGGACACATGTACGTGCAACTAGCTTCACACCAGTCAGACTGTCAAATGTCAAATGTTAAACTTGACGTATTGCCTTAACCTTTATTAGTCGGCACGTTTTTCTTATTTTCTCTTATTTGGAATTTGATTTTCAAAAATTAACAGAAAATTGACGAAAAATGTCGTGGATATTCGGTTATAATAGAAATCGTGATCAAAGTGGTGATATACCGCAAATTGGAACACCGGGTGGTGTTGGTAGCGGCGATGGTAGTGATCAAGTGAATTTATCAAAAGCTGAAAGGAAAGCAATGGAAGCGTATAGATTTGATTCAACAGCCCTTGAACGAGCCGCCCAAGCTGCACGTGAATTGGAAAAATCCAGTAAGTATATTCATATCACCAAAAAGAGGTTATAATGTAATCTTTGGATTGCATAACCTTTTCAATTATGAAATTGTATTGAAATTATGAATATATTTGTCAATAGAACATGCAAAGGAAGCATTAGATCTATCAAAACTACAAGAACAAACTAAACAAATTGAACATCAAACAAAAATAAAAGAATATGAAGCTCATATTGCACAAATGCAAATTGAAGCGAAAAAAGCAGAAGCAGAGGAAAAACGGAAATTATTACAAGAAGAGACCCGACAACATCAGGCCCGTGCACAATATCAAGACCAATTAGCTAGAAAACGATACGACGATCAATTAGCACAACAACAAAGAATGAATGAAGAGAATTTAAGACGGTAGTATATTTAAAATTATAAAAATTAAACTTATTGAAATTATTGTTAATTTTAGACAAGAAGAGTCGGTGGCTAAACAAGAAGCTATGCGTAAAGCAACGATAGAACATGAGATGGAATTAAGACATCAGAACGAAATGAAACGTGTAGAGGCTGAATTGAAAGCAAAAGCTAAAATTGATCGAGAAAATCGTGATTTAACATTAGAACAATTGCGCTTGAAAGCTGCCGAGAATCGTGTTACAGTTCTCGAAAGTATCAAGTGAGATTTTTTTTTTTATTAATAAATTTATGAATAATTTATTTTTGAAATCAAATTGTAGAACTGCTGGATCAGTCTTAGGCTCTGGTGTTCAAGCTTTATTAACCGATTGGGATAAAGTTTTAACAGCTGCGGGTGGTATATCACTCTTAGCATTGGGTGTTTATTCAGCAAAAGGTGCAACTACTGTAACAGCCAAATATATTGAAGCTAGATTAGGTAATTTGTTGTTTTACACTTTATTATTCATTTTCTCATTGAAATTATTTAATTTATTGAAAATAAAAAAAACAGGTAAACCGTCGTTAGTACGAGAAACTTCTAGATTCTCGTTTTTGGAAACATTAAAACATCCTATTGAATCGTTGAAAAAATTACGTACAAAACAACAAGATGCGCTGTCAGGTGTTGTTTTAGCACCAAAATTAGAAGAGAGATTACGAGATATTGCTATTGCGACAAAAAATACGAAACAAAATAAAGGGATGTATAGGAATATTCTAATGCACGGTCCACCCGGAACTGGTAAAACCATGTTTGCTAAAGTATTTGACTGTCCTTAATTATTATCGCTTTCTTATTGATTTAATGTAAATTTTTTAGAAATTAGCAAAACATTCCGGTATGGATTATGCAATTTTGACTGGTGGTGATGTGGCACCAATGGGCCGTGATGGTGTTACAGCAATTCATAAAGTTTTCGATTGGGCAACAAGTACAAGAAAAGGTTTATTATTATTTGTCGATGAGGCTGATGCATTTTTACGTAAACGTTCATCTGAACATATATCAGAAGATTTACGTGCAACATTAAATGCATTTTTATATAGAACTGGTGAACAAAGTAATAAATTTATGTTAGTGTTAGCATCAAATACGCCTGAACAATTTGATTGGGCTGTTAATGATCGTTTAGATGAAATGGTTGGATTCTCATTGCCTGGTTTAGAAGAACGTGAACGTCTTATACGTTTATATTTTGATAAATTTGTTTTACAACCGGCAACAGAAGGAAAACATCGTTTAAAAGTTGATAATTTCGATTATGGTGCTCTATGTAGTGAAATGGCTGTTATGACCAAAGGTATGTCTGGTAGAGAGATTGCTAAACTAGGTGTTGCTTGGCAAGCAGCTGCTTATGCATCAGAAGATGGAGTTTTAACAGAAAAAATGGTGCTAGATAGGGTTAAAGATGCCGTACAACAGCATAAACAAAAGGTATTGTTATCAGATTAAAAAAAAACAACAACTAATTTTAAACCATTTATTCACTTTTAATTTAGGTTCGTTGGCAGTCAGAACAGGAGAAAGTCAAAGAAGAAACTTTATATGATTCTGAAAAAGAGGATGTGCAACCAAAAACTGATCCACAAAGCAAAGAACTGAACCAAAATAGATAGATATAGCTTAAGTTAATTTTTTTTTTTGTTTTGTTATTGTTTTTGATCGAGATAAAAATAGCATTTTCAGAATTACTGCTGTTATTTCATATTTTGAAAATGCTGTTAGTAGAATTATTTTATTTGCAAAGGATCGAGATTCACTAAAAATTTATATTAATTGAATTAAGTTTAATTTATCTTAAGTACCAACATTCATCTGTTATTGTTAGAATGTTGTGATCTTTTTTAATTCAAATTGTGATAAGGAATGCATTTTTATGGAAATTTATATTAAAGTTCCTAGCATTCATGAAATCAATTTTTTTTTTCTGTTATTCGAATAATAGCAATCAAGTGAATTTTGTTTGAATAAAAAATATATGTTTTTAAATAAAAATAATGTTCTTGAGAAACCCTTTTTGCTTGGTTGAGAAATTGAAATTGGCGCCACTACTAGGGCAGGCTATTGCGCATACGTACGTTCTAGAAATGTAATATATTAGCAGAGTTGTCCGATTGGGCTATTTAGCGTCATTAGGGCTATAAATTTTATTATACTAGCTTAAAATTCATAATTTTTTTCACATTACCAAGAATATTCCATTTTTGAAATGGAAAATTAAAAAAACTTGATTTTAGTTACTCTCATAAATTGCTAATGATTGAAAATCTGGCAACTATGTATTCTAGCGAAGGTCTTATATAGGTCAGGACCGCGACTTTGACATTTGACAGTTGTACTTTTCGAAATTATGAAAATTGTTTCGTAATATTGCATGGACTTTTATAACAAAATTAAGGCCTTTTTAGGTCTCAATAGAGAGCAAAACGTAGTTCCCAATACAAAAACGTAAGTATATAATATTTTCACATCATAGATTTACTTAATTATTCATTATTTATCATTTTAGTTTAGAAGAAAAATGGAGAGATTACTATGATAATCAACGGTATGAGAAAAATTCTTTTGATTTAAAGGATTAATGTTAATAATAATAATAATTGAAATTCGTTTATAGTTCGCAGATGTCTCCATTTCGTGGTGACGACGATCACCATTTCGATGTTTTCACTGATCCATTAGAAATGAGTCGTTATTTCGAACAACAAATGGATGAAATGTTGAAATTATTCGGTTTTAATTTTGGACAATTACACAGTAATTTTGGTAATTTCAATCATCACTTCGGAAACGGTAATTGACTTACATATACGTACATTATTCTAACAATTTCAAGAAAAAAAACAATCTTTTAGATGAATTTGAAGAGGAGCCGTCTACTTCTGATAGTTTGAGAGATCGCTTCTTGAAACCAGGCTACGATCGAGATTCTTCTGAACAAAATAGCATCAGAGAAGATGCAGATATGGATGGGAAGTAAGTATACAATCAATTAAAACTGGAATTACTGAATAATATTATCTATTTTAGAGTTAACATAAAAGATCTGGATCGGATGTTTGACAATAAAAATGATAAAAAAGGTATAATTGTTCCACGTGAAAGAATCCAAAACTTTAGTAGAAATATAATGACATCGACTATAATGGGTTCTGATGGGGTATATTTTTGTTTCCCTTTATAATAAATCGTAAATTTATTCAAATTAATTCTATAATTTTGTAGTCGGTAGAAACTAGAAATACGTTTAGAGATAGTGAAGGTAATGAAGAAACAAGAATAACACGTAAAAAGGGTGATAAAGAATATACGATTATAAAGCGTAGAGAAAAAGATGGTAACGAAACTGTAACTGAAAATTTGATAAATATCGAAAAAGATGATGTCGACAAATATTTCCCACCTAGAAATGATAATAGCCAAGGACCGGATTTATCATCCAATTGGAGATTATTTGATAAATTCTTTTAAAATGTGATAGCTATTAAATAAAAATACTAATTTAATGCAATAAATTGTTTATATAATTTAATCTCTTGTCTGTTTATTTACAAGCTTACAACCTATTTACATTTCTTTTAAACCTAATATTCCTATAAAAGATAGTTGAATTAAACAAACCAGCCGGTGGAAAATTTTCTAAATATTGATTATACAAATCAGATTTATATATA